>JAHHZJ010000671.1:0-28074 GCA_021437245.1 Aegilops speltoides | reverse complement strand
ATTACCAAGAAACCAAAGTACCGTAATTTAGTTGGCGCATGCGAGCTCTAGTAATTGGTCCAAGATGTATAGCAAAGGGGCTGTGGGTGTAACAATTGTATTGATGTCCTCATCATCCTCCCTTCTTGAAATGAAGTCGCCCTCGACGGAAGTTCATCTTCCTCACCCAAATATGGCTTCAAATCTGAATGTTAAAAGTGGACTAACCCCAAAATCTGCAGTAGCTCAAGTTTATATGCATTATCATTTACTTTCTCCAACACCTTAAAGGGACCAGCAGCACGTGGTATTAGCTTTGATTTATGCAAATCAGAAATCTATCTCACGCAAATGTAACCAAACAAGATCTCCGTGTGCAAACACAACATGTTTTCTACCCTTATCTCCAAAGAAGTTTATATTTAGCATTCATACGCCAATGTTTTCCTTAGTTAACTCATGCATTTTTAAAATCAATTCAGCACGTTTTAGCATCAAAATTAACCTTTCTCCAAGATGGAAGAGGCAACAAATCAATAGGTGCACGAGGTAGGAAACCATACACAACTTCAAAAGGGCACATCTTAGTAGTAGAATGCAATGAACGATTATAAGCAAATTCAATATGAGGCAAGCATTCCTCCCACATTTTCTTATTATTCTTTAGAACAGCCCTAAGCATAGTAGACAATGTTCTATGACTACTTCAGCTTTGTCCATCGCTTGGGGGTGACAAGTAGTACTAAAAAGCAGCTTTAGTCCCCAACTTAGCCCATAAACATCTCCAAAAGTGGCTAAGAAATTTAGTATCACGATCTGAAACAATAGTATTTGGCACACCATGCAAGTTTAATAATTTCATGAAGAACAAATCAAAGAACATTAACAAAGATCATCGCTTTTATGACATGGTATTAAGTGTGCCATTTTCGAGAATCTATCCACGACAACAAATATGATATCCTCCCTTCTTTGTTCTAGGTAAACCTAAAACAAAGTCCATAGATATATCCTCCCAAGGAACACTAGGTACAAAAAAGGCATATATAAACCATGAGGATTGAGTCGTGACTTAGCTTTTTGACATGTAGTGCAATGAGCAATAAAACGCCAACATCCCGCCTCATCTTTGGCCAAAAGAAATGTGTAGCAAGTACGCCCTCCGCCTTCATCACGCCAAAGTGTCCCATTAGTCCTCCTCCATGCGCCTCCCTGCAACAACAAAAGACTAAATGAGCTAGCTGAATGCATAGCTTGTTAGCACGAAACACAAATCCATCATTAACAACAAACTTGTTCCATGTTCTTCCTTCTTTACAATTGTGCAATACATCTTTAAAATCAGCATCATGCACAAATTGATCTTTGATGGTCTCCAAACCAAATATTTTGAAGTCAAGTTGTGAAAGCATAGTATAGCGATTTAGACAATGCATCAAGAATAACATTTTCTTTACCCTTCTTGTGTTTAATGACATAAGGAAAGTCTCAATGAATTCAACCCATTTAGCATGTCTACGATTCAGTTTAGCTTGACTTTTAATATGTTTCAAAGATTCATGATCGAATGTATAACAAATTCTTTGGGCCATAAATAATGTTGCCATGTTTCTAAAGTCCTAACAAGAGCATATAATTTTTTATCATAAGTAGAATAATTCAGACTAGGCCCACTCAATTTTTCGTAAAAGTATGCAACAGGTTTGCCATCTTGTAATAACACACCTCCTAATCCAATTCCACTAGCATCACATTCAAGCTCAAAAGTCTTATTAAAATCAGTGAAGTTGGAGTAAAGGAGCATGTGTCAACTTATCTTTCAATATCGTGAAGGCTTCTTCCTGGCAGACCTCAAACAAAAGGCACATCCTTCTTTGTAAGCTCATTGAGAGGTGCAGCAATGGTGCTGAAATCTCTCACAAAACGCCTATAGAATCCAATGAGGCCAAGAAATCCTCACTTGTGTGACCGCTTTGGCATGCGCCAACTCTCAATAGCTTCAATCTTGGCTTTATCAACTTCAATTCCTCGTGGAGTAACAACATAGCCAAGAAAAGACACTCGGTCGGTGCAAAAGGTGCACTTCCCAAGGTTACCAAACAAACGCATCACGAGAGCATTAAAACAGCACGAATGTTCCAAATGTTCTTCCAAAGATTTGCTATAAATCAAGATATCATCAAAATAGACTACCACAAATCGTCCAATGAAAGCACGAAACTTCGCTCATTAATCTCATGAAAGTACTAGGTGCATTAGTTAACCCAAAAGGCATGACTAACCACTCATACAATCCAAACTTAGTTTTAAATGCTGTTTTCCATTCATCTCCCAATTTCATACGAATTTGATGGTATCCACTACGCAAATCAACTTTGGAGAATATTGTAGAGCCACCAATTCATCAAGCATATCATCTAGCCTAGGAATAGGGTGACGATAACTAATCGTAATATTATTATTGCCTCTACAATCAACACACATACGTGACGTACCATCCTTTTTCGCACTAGAATAATAGGAACAGACAAGGACTAAGGGATTCACAGATATAACCTTTGTCGAGCAGCTTCCGTGATTTGACGATAATCTCCTTTGTCTCCTCCGATTGGTACGATATGGTGCACGGTTGGTAATGATGCACCGAATTAAGTCAATTTGATGCTCAATCCTCGAATAGGTGGTAATCGTGGCACGCCTTGTGGAAAGACGTCCATGAACTCCCTCGCAAAATGTTAGTGACAAAGAGGGGCAAGGAGGAAGGCACGCCCTCGAATGAAAATAATGCCTCTTTGCACACAAAAGCATAGCAAATAGATTTGCTAAAATCTAGCTCATCAATATCAGATTTGGTGGCAAGTAAACATGCACTTTTCAATTTAATTTCGTAGCAACAGAGATGGTTTATTATAAGGCTTCATGTGTTGTTCAAATTCTTTGCCACAATCTGATTTTCACTCTTATTTTCTCCTGCTTTTGCATTATTAGCTCTATTAATATCATCTTTCAAAATGGACTCAGGAGTCATAGGAAGCAAAGTAATATTTTTATCCTTATGAACAAGAGTATATCGATTGTTTCTACCATGGTGTACAGAATTTTATCAAATTGCCATGGTCTACCAAGTAACAAGGAACATGCTTGCATAGGTACCACATCACAATCAACATAATCAGCATATGTAGAGATACTAAAATGCACACCTAACAAAGACGTGTTACCTTAACCTTGCCGCTGTTGTTGAACCATTGGATGTAGTAAGGATGTGGATGTGGTCTTGTGGTGAGAGATAGCTTCTCCACCATCTCCATGCTAGCCAAGTTATTGCAGCCCTCCATCTATGATGACGCTAATAGAACGCCTTCACAACTCCCTTTGTATGGAACAAATTATGCCTCTGATTTTGCTCAGCTTGTGTAACCTCGCACACTCAAAACACGCTGAGCAACTAAACATTCATACCGCCAAGATCTTCAAGCAGCCATGTATTGTGTCTCATGATCGTAATCATTCCACCGTGTTCCTCATGTGTAATAAGAGCCAAAGTCTCCTCATCATAGTCACTAGCGGACTCATACCCACCATCCTCGTGAGCAATCATCGCACGCTGAGATTTGCATTCTCTCAAGAAATGTCCTCTTCCCTTACAACGACGACAAATAATATCACTTGTGTGCCCTGCTGACGCCATGGAAGAAGAAGAGCCTGTGCAGGCCCGACAGTGTGCTCTTGGCGATAGTGGTGGTTGTGCTCGCTTGTATCACGGTTGAGGTGGCACCAAGGAGGTGATGGTGCAAAGGAAGTAGATGATGCACGTGGTGTCCATGATGAAGGTCGACCTGCAGAAAAGTTAGTGCCGCCTAACACTGCCGATCCCAAGACTTCACGCTCAGCTTTACAAGCAAGATGGAATAAACGAGTGATATTATTATAATCCTTATAGTCTAGAATGGTCTGAATCTCTATTTAATCCACCTGTAAAACGTGCAAGCATAGCTTCATTCTCCTCAACAATACCACATCTAATCAAGCCAGCTTTGTAATTCCCGATAATATTCTTCACAGAATTTTTTCCTTGTCTTAAGCGCTGCAATTTTTGAAGTAATTCACGCTGATAATATGGTGGAACCCAACGAGTACGCATAGCAGTTTTCAAAGCAGCCCAAGTAGTGGAACAGGATATAATCTACAATGTTCGCACCACCAAACACATGCAAAGCTAGTGAAAGCACAAACAGCAGCAGAACACGCCTCTCCTCGTGATATTGTAAACATGTAAATCGTTGTTCAGCTTTCTAACTCCCAAGTAAGATATATATCAGAACATATCTACCCTCAAATGGTGGAATATTCAATTTCAGTTTAGGGAGATGGTCATGATCTCGCATTTGAGGGGAGCCCTAACATTGCCATTATTTGCATGTGGACGACCTCGGTGGTTGTGGTGCTGGTGGTTGCACGTAGTTCGATGTTGATCAACCTCATCCTCGTAATCTCCCACATAATCATCATCCTCCTCCAGTACTCAAAGCAGCAGCAGAGCAGTGAGCCAAAGAAGCACCAACAGCAGAGTAGCAGGCACCAGAATTTTGTCCCGCTCAATAGGAACACGCCGAGCCTGGCCCATACCGATTCGGAAGGGGCGAGTTGTTGTCGCGCAGAGGTGCGATAGGTGCAGCCATGTGGTTGTGGAAAACGCGCGAGCAATTCATCAAACTTGCTATCAAGCTTTGTTTCAAACGCCTTCTCAATGCCATCTATCTTCTCCATGGCCTCACAAATCTGCTTTAGCACGCCTTGCACCGTCCAATCATCATTTGCTGAAACTTATCATGTAGCCGTTTGTTCGTCAGTTCTCCCAATCGCCTCATCGGCTTGTGATCCGCCATGGTTAGCAAAGAAATAGAAACACACAAGAATATGATCCTACAGCTACTAAGAAGTGGTGGTGGTGTATCACAAACCCGCAAGCAAATCTCAAATTCTACCAGCTTACTCAGCAGCAGGTGGTGATCGCAACCGCTAGTAGTCAAACTCTCAAAGCTTGATATAGCGATTACTGTGGAGAGTCCAACGACGACGAGATGTATGTGGAGCTGGAAGGCTTATAATATGGTAGCACAAAGGGTCAAGAATAATCAATTCAGAGATGCAAAGTTGAATAAACGCCAACGACGGTATCAGGGCTGGTCCTAGGCTAGACCGTGCTAGAGACGCGAGCCTAGAACACTAACAAAATCACGGCGCTGCACGAACAAGGGAGGAGCACACTCTGAATTTTTTTTTTCGCTTTTTTTTGCGCTGCTTTTTTTTGCGCTTGCTTTTTTTTTTGCGAAAAATCACTATAATGGCGTAGTGTCTCAAAACTCTTCCCGTGTCAAACTGATAGGATGGGCACGTAAATTTTTTGACCAAATTTTTTTTCCGACCGCTCGACCTAAAATCGAAACGGGTCAAAAAACTTTCTATAACGGCGATCGCCTCAATACGCTTAGAAACACCTAAAAATAGGATAGCCGTAAAATTTTTGTCCCGTAGATAGAAGCGGGGTCCCGATCTTCGATGAGATGATAACTATCGATTTGGTGGAGACGATTTTGACGATCCGACTACAAACGCAGCACGACGCTATACTTTTTAGCAATCGCTAAACCAATCTCCTCGAGGTTACCGACGATGCCGAAGCACGATCAGCCCGACCACGAAGGTCTATTCCTGCAAGCAATCAAGAACAAGCAAGAATATGATAAAGCAATCTGAATATTGCGAATATATATGAAGTATTGATAATGGTGGGGATCCGTAAGCGGTCTTGGTCTGGTCGTTGGACACAAACGGCACACGGTTGCAATGGCTAACTTTAACTAAACAAATCCCAACCAAAAGCTACTAGATGGATCTACTTATATAGGAGCAAGGTGGCGGCCAAGGAGGTGGAGGACGTCCCAAGGCAGCCTAAAACTAACCCTAGGTCGTACAAGGCCATGGGCCCAAGTGAAGGTGACGAACACCTTTGGACTTGTAGTTTGACTCGGATTCTGGTGCAGCGTCAGATTGTTTCGTCCATAAATCAACTCTCCGGACGGATTTTAAGGTGATTCCAACTGTGCTGGAAAGAGCATGAAATCTACTTTCCAACAAAAAAGAATCACCCAATTCGAGTCCATATGAAAAGTTGTTGACGTTTTGAGTCAGGTATGTCTGCAGTCCGAATCAATCCAGAACGTGAGAGACTTGGACTCTATCTTCTCTTTGCCCAAAAGTGACGTGAGTAGACTTTTGAACAGCACCTAAACTTCTCCTTTCCCTTGTCCTCATATGTGGATTGTACAAATGTCCCATACACCTGCAATTAGACAAAACACAAAAGTATGTGAAGTATTTTGTTCGATAACATAAATATATTATTGAATAGTTTGCACTGAAATCACCGACAAATATGCATGTATGCAATATTTTTGGTCTTATCCAAGGTAGTCATGTCCTCATCATCCTCCCCTTCTTGAAAATAAAGCCGCCCCTCATGCTGCTTAATCTGAAATGTGGCTAACAAAAGAGACAAGGTGTACATGTTGTATATGTATATGTCATCCATTTTACTTCCCTTGATTTTTGAATATATGACACATGAATAGATGAGTAACTTGCATAGTTCATAAAATCTAAAGCCAAAAAATTAGCACAAGAAGTAGAAGGCATGAAAATATTGCAACTCAGTTTGCACATATAAATGAAGTTTTATTCATTTCAAAAGATTGACAATGTTCATCATTAAACCATCCCAACATTGGTGAATAAACCTTACTTGCATCAAATTTACATGCTACAATATGCTTAAATAAGCAAACATGCAATAAGTCATTCAACATGTAATCATCACCAGGATTAGAGGTCATATCAAAATGATTAAACATTGATTCTTTTGCATCAACAGTTAATTCAATGGGTGCACTCAAAATTGTTGGTATTTCAGTTGTTTGATCACATGACGATTCCCGACAAAGATCAAGATTCTTTAAAATAGGTGCTGTGCTCAAATCACTGTAATCTCAACACATGATGCATTCAAGTTAACTAGGATGCATCATTCTCATGTGAAGTTATATCATCAATACCTTTTATGTTACCTTGTCGCAAAGACGAGTTGATGTAGGTATGACGTAGACAATGCACCATACTTGAGATGATGTCGCGCCACAATACGAGGTGGGCTGCTCTAGTAGGTGCAACGGTGGAGGAACCAACCGCGGTGGTGAGCATGAACTGAATAGTAGTTGTTGTAGTCACCCAATGCATCCTCCTCAGATTCGCTCTCAAAGGTACAAGCACTAACATACATACCAAGAATGCAACGAGGAATATATCAAATCTTTCCTGAATATCATGGTTCAAACCACCAAAAATCTATTCATTGTATCATCCTTAGATTCTTCTATGTCACAATGATGCATATAAGATTTGAACTCTTTGTAGTAAGCATGAAATAGTGTTGTTGCCTTTGTTTAAATTGTTCAATTTATGGCAATTCACGATTTATAGTAAGGAGGGGAAAATGTTGTCTCATTACATCTTTCAAATCTTTCCAAGTTGTGGGTTGGTTATCAATATTTTTCTTACAATGCACACTCCACCAAACTGAAGCAAAACCAGAATGCTCTAGTGGCAGCTCGTGACATCGCCAAGTTCGTAAAAATCATGGTTACTAAAACTTGTTCTACTTCAAACTCCCAAGCAAGATAAATAGCAGGATTAAATCTACCTCAAATGACGGTAAAGAGATAACCTCCACCATGTGGTTGTGTGTGCTGTCCCAACTCGTGATGGTGAAGATGTGTCCATCGTGCAAGAACTTCTATCTCCGAACATGTCATGATTAGTAGAAACAAGAAACAAAATTCCGAATAATGTTCCTATGAACTACTAGGATGTGGTTGTAAAGTGCTCACAGAAAGCAAATATCAATATCTTACAAGTTCTTACCATGCGGCAGGTGGTGACAGCAACCAGCGATGTCAAATAACTCTAAAGATTGTGTAAAGCGATTGCTGGGGAACGACGATACACGTGTAGAAATATGTGGAGCTGGGTTGGCTATATATGGTAGCAAAAGATTAGCAATAATCAATTCAGAGATGCAATGTTGAATAAACGCCAAAGACGGTATCAGGCTGGTCCTAGGCTAGACCGACTAGAGACGCGAGCCTAGAACACTAATGAGGTCACGCGCGAAAGCACAACTAGCATCAATGAAGGATACTAAGTAGCTCTTGACAGCAAGATATAAGTGAAGATAATGATGAAAACAACTGCCACGCAGGATATACAACAACTCTCTCTCCAACTTTCCTCTTGAAAAGTTTGAGCCAATTTTCTGATAAATGCTTGCAAATAATGCTACTAACTCAAGCTTTCCAATGCAAAAAGAATCACTCAATTCCGAGTTGATCTGAGGAGTCAAAGAATTCTAAAACTGGCCTGAAAAATTGGAACAAGCTGTGTTCACGAATTTAGAAGCCGATTTTGAGGTGTCAAATATTGAACTAGTTTCTGCAACTATTTAGATGCGGCTCGTCTCTAGCTTCAATTTGAGTACTCACGGAGCCAAACGGACTTCAGATGAGGAAGATACACCTGTTTTATCGAATAAAGGCGCAAATGATTCCAATCCGAATTCAGTACGAGATTGATTCTAGATAGATCCGATTTTTTTCTTCTTTTTTTTCTCACGCTTTTTTTTTTTTTTTTTCTCTTTTTGTTTTTTTTCCTTTTTTCTCTTTTTTTCTCCTCTTCCAAGACAAACTAGATAAGATGCAGATTGGATCAAAGCGAAGATGTGAATGACCTCAACTATGATTATGACAATGAACAGCACAGAAGACGTGGTGGAAATTAATAGATGGGATGGTGGATAGCGAAGGATAATGATGCAGCGGCGGCGTGACTAATGTGAACAGTAACTCAAACTCTAAAGGAACTAGACACTAAGACCAGAATCGATACGACGATGCAACCGATAATTCAACTATGCAAGCAACTAATAGAAAATTGCAAAGGCTCGATCGCTTGGATAAAGGATGAACAGATGTAACTTTTTTTGTGGCTTTTTCATGGACTATAGGTATGAATGATGATGCGATCTAAACTATGAAAACTCGTAAAATCTCACCGAGCAACCTGAAAACTGATACCACTTGATAGAAGGGGGTCCCGATCTTCGATGAGATGATAACTATCGATTTGGTGGAGACGATTTTGACGATCCGACTACAAACGCAGCACGACGCTATGCCTTAGCAATCGCTAAACCAATCTCCCGAGGTTACCGACGATGCCGGAAGCACGATCACCGACTAATGGAAGGTCTATTCCTGCAAGCAATCAAGAACAAGCAAGAATATGATAAAGCAATCTGAATATTGCGAATATATATGAAGTATTGATAATGGTGGGGATCCGTAAGCGGTCTTGGTCTGGTCGTTGGACACAAACGGCACACGGTTGCAATGGCTAACTTTAACTAAACAAATCCCAACCGAAAAGCTACTAGATGGATCTACTTATATAGGAGCAAGGGGTGGCGGCCAAGGAGGTGGGAGGACGTCCCAAGGCAGCCTAAAACTAACCCTAGGTCGTACAAGGCCAATGGGCCCAAGTGGAGGTGACATAACACCTTTGGACTTGTAGTTTGACTCGGATTCTGGTGCAGCGTCAGATTGTTTCGTCCATAAATCAACTCTCCGGACGGATTTTAAGGTGATTCCAACTGTGTTGGAAAGAGCATGAAATCTACTTTCCAACAAAGAAAGAATCACCCAATTCGGAGTCCGTATGAAAAAGTTGTTGACGTTTTGAGTCAGGTATGTCTGTGCAGTCCGAATCTGAATCCAGAACGTGAGAGACTTGGACTCTATCTTCTCTTTGCCCAAAAGTGACGTGAGTAGACTTTTTGAACAGCACCTAAACTTCTCCTTTTCCTTTGTCCTCATATGTGGATTGTACAAATGTCCCATACACCTGCAATTAGACAAAACACAAAAGTATGTGAAGTATTTTTGTTCTGGATAACATAAATATATTATTGAATAGTTTGCACTGAAATCACCGACAAATATGCATGTATGCAATATTTTGGTCTTATCCAAGGTAGTCATGTCCTCATCACCGCATGCTTTTGGAAAATTTTGGGCCAAACGGAGGGTGGTTTCCTGACTTTTTTTGGAAACCAACCTCTTCTACTTCGGACGGCAAAAGATTGCTGAATCCAAACCTACTCGACAAGGAAACACGAATCGAAAACTAGATGGATCCCAAACAACCCTAATATGCAAGGAACTCGGATTGGTGGTGGGTATATGGCAGCGTGGTGGTATATGGCAGCGTGGTGGTATATGGATACGGATTCAAGCGTGGCGGATAAGCGGTGGTAGATGGCAGGCGATGATGATAATGAAAAGCGGGCGGCGTGACAACTTATGACCGTAACTCAAACTCTAAAAGACTAGACTCTAAGACCAGCAACTAGACACGACGATGCAAACGAATATTCAACAATGCAAATACGTAAAAGATTATGCAAAGGCTCGATCGGTTCGGATAGGATGAACTAACCCTATTTTTTTGTGGCTTTTTCGTGGACTATAGGTATGAAGAATGACTCGATCTAAACTACTTAAAATCAGAAAATCTCACCGAGCAACCTGGAAATCTGATACCACTTGATAGAGGCAAAGGTGTCCCGCCTTTCGATGAGATGGTGGATTTCGCTTTGGTGGAAGTCGACTTTGACGATCCGACCACGAAGCGCGAGAACGCCGCGCATTAGCAATCGCTAAACCAACTCCGAGAGGTTATTGACCACGCCGAGCATCGATCAACCCGACCACGAGGGTCTATTTCGCGAGCAAACGAAGAACAAGCAAGAAACCGAGATTGCAACTGGATATTGCGAATATAAGATGAAAGCTTTATTGATCAAGGTGGGGTTCTCAGGACGCTTTGTCCGGTCGCTGAACACAAACGGCACGCGGTTGCAGCTATGGCTAACTTTTGATCTAAACAAAACCCAAAGTCTAAACGGTGCCCTAAGGGCTGTATATATGGAGGAAGAGGGGTGAATTTCGTGGCCCTTGGTGGAGGGGTCCAAACTAACCCTATCTCTTGTTTCCCCACACATACGGACTCTAAAAATAGCCTATACTAATGTATTTCGAAATTACATGGGCCTGGCCCAATAATAAGGTGACGCAGCACCTAGAATAGCCTCCGGACGAAATTTATGAAGTGGCATCTTGTATATTTCGTCCAAGGCTTCATGCACTCATTATGGTGGCTTCAAAGTCCCAAATCATCACTTGTAACTCCATTCTTGTCCTCTTGGCGCATGCCATCATCTCCATGCTTGTTCTTGCTCCCATGTTCATCCTTCTCCATGCTAGGCCCTTCATTTGTAAGCAAAACAAATGTATCCAATTTAGGCAGCATCATATTCTCATGAATATTAGAATCATTACCAAGAAACGAAAGTACCGGTAATTTAGTTGATGCGCGAGCTCTAGTAATTGGTCAAGTATGTATAGCAGCAGGGGCTGTGGGTGTAACAATTGTATTGATGTCCTCATCAGGACAAGAAATTTTGGGGCAGTCAGGCAAAAAGCGCACGAGAAAATGAAGTACTTTCAAGGACTGCCATAGAATGGAGAGATGTTCACTAAAACGGTCATAATTTTGACATTCGGTGTCCGTGTCGGACCCACAAGTACTCAAACTGCTCCCGTGAGCGTAGCGAATCTAGAAAATACTCGCTATGCCAGAGGCCCGGAGTGCCCTTAAACACGCCTTAAGCAGGACTTTTGGCCCCGAAAGTCAAAGAACATCATTCGTCATTGCTTTTCGACAAGTTTCAACCCATTGGCACTTCCTATTGAAGGAAATTGAGAGATTATGCTGCTTATAGCCATTAGCCCCTAGTAGGGAGAAACATACCTTCAGAGATGCTCTATGATTCGGGAAATCTCATTTGGCCGAAATTGAAGAAATTCAGCAAATTATATGCCTTATTCTCCTTGTTTTCGCCAGATGGCATCCTCAGAACTCACGCCATGAAATCCAAGAACAAAGGGCATTCCTGCATCGGTCAACATATATGTGGAAACGATACCTCCTCTATAGAGGACAAGAAATTTTGGGGCAATCAGCCAAAAAGCGCATTTGGAAATGAAGTACTTTCGAGGACTGCCATAGAACGGAGAGATGTTCGCTAAAACGGTCATAATTTTGTCATTAGGAGTCCGTGTCAGACCCACAAGAACTCAAACTGCTTGCGGCGAGTGCGCGAATCCAGAAAATACTCGCTTATGCCCAGAGGCCCGGAGTACCTCAAATTAAGCCTTAAGGTGACTTTTGGCCCCGAAAGTCAAAGGACACCATTCGTCGTTGTCTTTAGACAAGTTTCAACCCATTGGCACTTCCTTTGAAGGAATTTCAGAGATTATGTTTCTAATAGACATTAGCCCCTTGGTAGGGACAAACCTACCTTTCGCAGATGCTCAATGATCCGCAATCTCATTTGGTCAGAATTGAAGAAAATCCAAAGGGCTATATGCCTTATTCTCCTTGTTTTCGCCAGATAGCATGTTGTAATCTCACGCGTGAAAGCCAAGAACAAAAGGGCATTCCTCGATCGGTCAATATATATGTGGAAACGATATCTCCTCTATAGAGGACAAGAAATTTGGGGCCAGCAAAAAGCGCACGAGAAAATGAAGTACTTTCAAGGACTGCCATAGAATGGAGAGATGTTCACTAAAACGGTCATAATTTTGTCATTTGGTGTCCGTGGTTTGACCCATAAGTACTAAACTGCTCCCGACGAGCGGCGAATCTAGAAAATACTCCGCTATGCCAGAGGCCCGGAGTGCCCTCAACACGGCCTTAAGCAGGACTTTTGGCCCCGAAAGTCAAAGAACATCATTCATCGCTGTTTTTCGATAAGTTTCAACCCATTGGCACTTCCTATTGAAGGAAATTCGAGAGATTATGCTGCTTATAGACATTAGCCTCGGTAGGGAGAAACATACCTTCAGCATGTGCTCTCCGATCCGGGAAATCTCATTTGGTCAGAATTGAAGAAAATCCAGCTATATGCCTTATTCTCCTTGTTTTCGCCAGATGGCATGTCAGAACTCACGCTGGAAAGTCAAGAACAAAAGGGCATTCCCGCATTGGTCAATATATATGTGGAAATGATATCTCCTCTATAGAGGACAAGAAATTTTGGGGCAATCAGGCAAAAAGCGCACGAGAAAATTAAGTACTTTCGAGGACTGCCACAGAACGGAGAGATGTTCGCTAAAACGGTCATAATTTTGTCATTCGGAGTCCGTGTCGGACCCACAAGTACTCAAACTGCTCGCGGTGAGTACGCAAATCCAGAAAATACTCGCTTATGCCAGAGGCCCGGAGTACCTCAAATTTAGCCTTAAGCAGACTTTTGGCCCCGAAAGTCAAAGGACACCATTCGTCGCTGTTTTTAGACAAGTTTCAACCCATTGGCACTTCCTTTTGAAGGAAATTCGAGAGATTATGTTTCTTATAGAAATTAGCCCCCCTGGTAGGGACAAACGTATCTTTCTCGCAGATGCTCAATGATCCAGCCGATGCGGAGCATCCCACGGTCATCACCATGTCAAGAGTCCGCTTGGCAAGTGACACGGCGACTTACTTCTCATACATAAAGGTGAATCTTCTCCTTACACGCGCTCACTTGACCCCTTCGAGGATGGTATACTACTTGACACTTCTCCCGTGCATGCATAGGTATTGTCCGAAGCTTCACCGATGTTGAGGAGGAGTGCAAGCGCCAAGGAACAACTACACCATCCGCGAGGGAAGCCTCGAAGCGACGACGGAAGAAGACGGAGCTATCGGTTACAGCCGCCGGACATCCGCCGAGGTCGGACATCCGGCGCTACCAGGTAGCCGCCAAGAGCTGCACCAACAGACGGCCAACAACATCAGCGGCCGGACATCCGGCGCCTCGCCAAAGCCCGGACATCCGGCCTTTTCCCCGGAAATCGCATCGACGATGTAACGCACCAAGTTTTGCACTTCAGCCCGACATCCGCCCGAGCCCCGGACATACGCCGCCGCGGAAGCCCCGACATCCGCCCCAGCCCGACATCCGGGCGCCGTCACAAGACAAAGGAACGGGCCAGTGATGAGGACATCAATACCATTGTTACACCCACAACCCCGCCGCTATACATACCGACCAATTACTAG
Organism: Aegilops speltoides; assembly: GCA_021437245.1. Classification (NCBI taxonomy): domain Eukaryota; kingdom Viridiplantae; phylum Streptophyta; class Magnoliopsida; order Poales; family Poaceae; genus Aegilops; species Aegilops speltoides. The sequence goes on along the minus strand of JAHHZJ010000671.1, from coordinate 13,815 downwards.
AGCTCACAAGACGCCAACTAAATTACCGTGTACTTTCGCTTTCTTGGTAATGATTCTAATGTTCATGAGAATATGATGTCGCTTAAATTGGATACATTTGTTTTGCTTACAAATGAAGGGCCTAGCTTGGAGAAGGATGAACATTGAGCAAGAACAAGCATGGAGATGATAGCATGCTAAGGGGGACAAGAATGGAGTTACAAGTGATGATTTCTGACTTTGAAGCCACCATAATGAGTGCATGAAGCCTTGGACGAAATATACAAGATGCCACTTCATAAATTTCGTCCAGAGGCTATTCTAGGTGCTCACACACTTATTATTGGGCCAGCCCATGTAATTTCGAAATACATTAGTATAGGCTATTTTAGAGTCCGTATGTGGGGGAACAAGAGATAGGGTTAGTTTCAAGACCCCTCCACCAAGGGCCACGAAATTCTCCCTCTTCCTCCATATATACAGCCCTTAGGGCACCGCTTAGACTTTGGGTTTTGTTTAGATCAAAAGTTCGCCATAGCAACTTCGCAGACTTCGCTTGTGTTCAACGACTGCATAAAGGCGCCACAGTAACCCCACCTTGATCAATAAAGCTTTCATCTTATATTCGCAATATCCAGATTGCAATCTCAGCTTGCTTGTTCTTCGCTTGCTCGCAGGAAATAGACCTCGTGGTCGTTGATCGTGTTCGGCGTGGTCAATAACCTCCTGAGTTGGTTTAGCGACATATATACTGACGCCCTCGACGCCGTAGTCGGATCGTCAAAGTCAACTTCCACCAAAGCGAATCCACCATCTCATCGAAAGACGGGACACCTCTCGCTTCTATCAAGTGGTATCAGATTTGTGTTGCTCGTGAGATTTTACAGCTTTTCGTAGTTTAGATCGAGTCTGTTCTTCATACCTACAATCCACTTAAAAAGCCAAAAAAAATTAGGTTAGGTCATCATATCCAACCAACTGAGCCTTTGCATAATCTTTTCAGATTTGCGTTGTTGAATTTATGGTTGCATCGCCGTGTCTAGTTGCTGGTCTTAGAGTCTAGTCTTTTAGAGTTTCGAAGTTCGGTCATAAGTTGTCACGCCGCCGCAAGACCATCATCATCGCCTCGCCATCTACCACCACCGCTTATCCGCCACCGCTCAACTGTATCCATATACCACCACCGCTGCCATATACCACCACCGCTGCACATATACCACCACCATATATCCACCACCAATCCGAAGTTCCTTGCATATTAGATTTGTTTTCGATCCATCTAATTTCCGATTCGTGTTTCCTTGTCTCGAGTAGGAACTGGTAAGAATTTGAGATTTGCTTCACGGATTTGTGATCGCCCACCACACCACCACCACCACTTCCTAGTAGTCCGCAGGATCATATTCTTGTGTGTTTCTATTGCTGCTAACCATGGCAGGAACACAGCCGATGAGATCGATTGGGAGAACTCGACAAACAAACAGCTACATGATAAGTTTCAAAGAAATGATGATTGGACAGTGCAAGATGTGGTAAACAGATTTGACGAGGCCATGGAGAAGATAGATGGCATTGAGAAGACGCTTGAAACAAAGCTTGATAGCAAGTTTGATGAATTGCTCGCTTTTCCACAACCACCGCCGCTGCACCTATCGCACCTCTCGCAACGACAACAACTACGCCCTTCCGAATCAAGATGGACGAGCTCAGATGTTCCTATTGAGCCAGACAAAATTCGTGCCGCTGCCATCGCTGTTGGTGCTTCTTTGGCTCCTCGCCATCGCCATTGCCGTACCGACGAGGATGATTATGTGGAAGATTACGAGGATGAGGTTGATCAACATCGTAACCACGCAACCACCAAAGACCACAACCACCGTGTCGCCCACATGCAAATAATGGCAATGTTAGGCTCCCCTCAGTACGAGATCATGACCATCTCCCTAAACTGAAATAGAATATTCCACCATTTGAGGGTAGATATGTTCCCGATATATATCTTACTTGGGAGTTAGAAACCGAACAACGATTTACATGTTTACAATATCCCGAGGAGAGACGTGTTCCAGCTTGTCGTTTGTGCTTTCACTAGCTTTGCATGTGTTTGGTGGTCCAACATTGTAGATTATATCCTGCTCCAGCTACTTGGGCTGCTTTGAAAACTGCTATGCATACTGCTGGTTCCACCATATTATCAACGTGAATTACTTCAAAATTGCAGAGTTTAAGACAAGGAAAAATTTCAGAGAAGAATATTATCGTGAATTACAAACCGCTTGATTAGATGTGGTATTGTTGAGGAGAATGAAGCTATGCTTGCACGCTTTCGGGTGGATTAAATAGAGAGATTCGCACCATTCAAGACTATAAGGATTATAATAATATCACTGCTTATTCCATCTTGCTTGTAAAGTCTGAACGTGAAGTGCAGGATCGAGTGCATTGGCGCCAACACTAACTTTTCTCGCAGGTCGACCTTCATCGTGGACACCACGCATCATCTACTTCCACCGCACTATCACCTCCGCACAAAGCCACCTCCAACCGTGATACAAGAAAGCATGCACAACCACCACTATCTCGCCAAGAGCACACCGCTGGCTCGCACAGAGCTCTTCTTCTTCCATGGCGCCAACAGGCACACAAGTGATATTATTTGTCGTCATTGTAAGGGAAGAGGACATTTTAAGTAGAGAATGCAAATCTCAGCGGTGATGATTGCTACCGAGGATGGTGGGTATGAGTCCGCTTAGTGACTATGATGAGGAGACTTTGGCTCTTATTACACATGAGGAACACGGTGGAGATGATTCTCGATCATGAGACACAATACATGGCTGCCAAGATGCCGACAGTATGAATGTTTAGTTGCTCAACGTGTTTTGAGTGTGCAGTTACACAAGCTGAGCAAAATCAGAGGCATAATTTGTTCCACACAAAGGAGTTGTGAAGGAACGCTCTATTCAAGGCCATCATAGATGGAGGGAGCTGCAACAACTTGGCTAGCATGGAGATGGTGGAGAAGCTATCTCTCACCACAAGACCACATCCACATCCTTAGTGCATCCAATGGTTCAACAACATCGGCAAGGTGAAGGTAACACGCATCGCTCGTGTGCATTTTAGTATCTCTACATATGCTGATTATATTGATTGTGATGTGGTACCTATGCAAGCATGTTCCTTGTTACTTGGTAGACCATGGCAATTTGATAAAAATTTCAGACACCATGGTAGAAACAATCAAGATACTCTTGTTCATAAGGATAAAATATTACTTTGCTTCCTATGACTCGAGTCCATTTTGAAAATGATATTAATAGAGCTAATAAAGCAAAACAGAGAAAATAAGAGTGAAAATCAGATTGTAAAAGAATTTGAGCAACACATGAAGCCTAATAATAAACCATCTACCGTTGCTTCAAATTAAATTGAAAAGTGCATGTTTACTTGCCACCAAATCTGATATTGATGAGCTAGATTTTAGCAAATCTATTTGCTATGCTTTTGTGTGCAAAGAGGCATTATTTTCATTCGAGGACGTGCCTTCTTCTTTGCCCCCGCCGTCACTAACATTTTGCAGAGTTCACGACGCCTTTTCCACAAGACGTAAGCACCGGATTACCACCTATTCGAGGGATTGAGCATCAAATTGACTTAATTCCCTGCATCATTACCCAACCGGCACCATACCGCACTCAATCCAGAGGAGACGGGAGATTATGCGCCAAGCATGTGAGCTGCTCGACAAAGGTTATATACGCCAATCCCTTAGTCCTTGTGCTGTTCCTATTATTCTAGTGCCGAAAAAGGATGGTACGCCACGTATGTGTGTTGATTGTAGAGGCATCAATAATATTACTATTCGTTATCGCCACCCTATTCCTAGGCTAGATGATATGCTTGATGAATTGAGTGGCTCTACAATATTCTCCAAAGTTGATTTATGAGTGGATACCATCAAATTGTATGAAATTGAGAGATGAATGGAAAACAGCATTTAAAACTAAGTTTGGATTATATGAGTGGTTAGTCATGCCTTTTGGGTTAACTAATGCACCTAGTACTTTCATGAGATTAATGAACGAAGTTTTACGTGCTTTCATTGAACGATTTGTGGTAGTCTATTTTGATGATATACGATTTATAGCAAATCTTTGGAAGAACATTTGGAACATTTACGTGTTGTTTTTAATGCTCACGTGATGCACGCTTGTTTGGTAACCTTGGGAAGTGCACCTTTGCAATCGATCGAGCATCTTTTCTTGGCTATGTTGTTACTCCACAGGAATTGAAGTTGATAAAGCCAAGATTGAAGCTATTGAGAGTTGGCCGAGCCCAAAACGGTCACACAAGTGAGGAGTTTTGGCCTCGCTGGTTTCTATAGGCTGCTTGAGAGATTTCAGCACCATTGTGCACCTCTCAACGAGCTTACAAAGAAGGATGTGCCTTTGTTTGGGGTACCGCATGAAGAAGCCTTCACAAGATTGAAAGCTAAGTTGACACATGCCCTTTACTCCAACTTCCTGATTTTAATAAGACTTTTGAGCTTGAATGTGATGCTAGTGGAATTGGATTAGAGGTGTGTTATTACAAGATGGCAAACCTGTTGTATACTTTTCTCGAGAAATTGAGGGCCTAGTCTGAATTACTCTACTTATGATAAAGAATTATATGCTCTTGTTCGGACTTTAGAAACATGGCAACATTATTTATGGCCCAAAGAATTTGTTATACATTCTCGATCATGAATCTTTGAAACATATTAAAAGTCAAGCTAAACTGAATCGAGACATGCTAAATGGGTTGAATTCATTGAGACTTTCCTTATGTCATTAAACACAAGAAGGGTAAAGAAAATGTTATTGTCGATGCATTGTCTCGTCGCTATACTATGCTTTCACAACTTGACTTCAAAATATTTGGTTTGGAGACCATCAAAGATCAATATGTGCATGATGCTGATTTTAAAGATGTATTGCAGAATTGTAAAGAAGGAAGAACATGGAACAAGTTTGTCGTTAATGATGGATTTGTGTTCGTACAACAAGCTATGCATTCCAGCTAGCTCTGCTTCGCCTTTTGTTGTTGCAGGAGGCGATGGAGGAGGACTAATAGGACACTTTGGCGTGAAGAAGACGGAGGACGATTTGCTACACATTTCTTTTGGCCAAAGATGAGACGGATGTTGAGCGCTTTATTGCTCGCTGCACTACATGTCAAAAAGCTAAGTCACGACTCAATCCTCATGGTTTATATATGCCTTTGCCTGTACTTCTAGTGTTCCTTGGGAGGATATATCGATGGACTTTGTTTTAGGTTTACCTAGAACAAAGAAGGAGGGATAGCATATTTGTTGTCGTGGATAGATTCTCTAAAATGGCACACTTTATACCATGTCATAAAAGCGATGATGCTGTCAATAATGTTGCTGATTTGTTCTTTCGTGAAATTATTCGCTTGCATGGTGTGCCAAATACTATTATTTCAGATCGTGATACTAAATTTCTTAGCCACTTTTGGAGATGTTTATGGGCTAAGTTGGGGACTAAACTGCTTTTTAGTACTACTTGTCACCCCAAACCGATGGATAAACCAAGTAGTCAATAGAACATTGTCTACTATGCTTAGGGCTGTTCTAAAGAAAAATAAGAAATGTGGGAGGAATGCTTGCCTCATATTGAATTTGCTTATAATCGCTCATTGCATTCTACTACTAAGATGTGCCCTTTTGAAGTTGTGTATGGTTTCCTACCTCGCACCTATTGATTTGTTGCTTCTTCCATCTTCGGAGAAGGTTAATTTTGATGCTAAAGAACGTATGAATTGATTTTAAAAATGCATGATTTAACTAAGGAAAACATTGAGCGATGAATGCTAAATATAAACTTTCCGGAGATAAGGGTAGAAAACATGTTGTGTTTGCACCGGAGATCTTGTTTGGTTACATTTGCGTAAGGATAGATTTCGATTTGCGCAAATCAAAGCTAATGCCACGTGCTGCTGGTCCCTTTAAGGTGTTGGAGAAAGTAAATGATAATGCATATAAACTTGAGCTGTTCGCAGATTTTGGGGTTAGTCCCACTTTTAACATTGCAGATTTGAAGCCATATTTGGTGAGGAAGATGAACTTCCGTCGAGGACTTACTTCATTTCAAGAAGGGAGGATGATGAGTACATCAATTCCATTGTTACACCCACAACCCCGCTGCTATACATAATCGGACTAATTACTAGAGCTCACAAGACGCCAACTAAATTACCTGTACTTTCGCTTCTTGGTAATGATTCTAATGTTCATGAGAATATGATGTCGCTTAAATTGGATACATTTGTTTTGCTTACTTAATGAAGGGCCTAGCTTGGAGAAGGATGAACATTGGAGCAAGAACAAGCATGGAGATGATGGCATGCTAAGGGGACAAGAATGGAGTTACAAGTGATGATTTCAGACTTTGAAGCCACCATAATGAGTGCATGAAGCCTTGGACGAAATATACAAGATGCCACTTCATAAATTTCTGTCCAGAGGCTATTCTAGGTGCACACCCTTATTATTGGGCCAGGCCCATGTAATTTCGAAATACATTAGTATAGGCTATTTTAGAGTCCGTATGTGGGGGAACAAGAGATAGGGTTAGTTTCGACCCTCCACCAAGGGCCACGAAATTCTCCCCTTCCTCCATATATACAGCCCTTAGGGCACCGCTTAGACTTTGGGTTTTGTTTAGATCAAAAGTTCGCCATAGCTGCAACTTCACAGATTTCGCTTGTGTTCAACGACTGCACAAAGGCGCCACAGTAACCCCACCTTGATCAATAAAGCTTTCATCTTATATTCGCCATATCCAGATTGCAATCTCAGCTTGCTTGTTCTTCGCTTGCTCGCAGGAAATAGACCTCGTGGTCGTTGATCGTGTCCGGGTCAATAACCTCCTGAGTTGGTTTAGCGATTGCTATATGCGCAACGCCCTCGACGCCAGAGTCGGATCACAAAGTCGACTTCCACCAAAGCTAAATCCACCATCTCATCGAAGACGGACACTCGCTTCTATCACCAGGGCCCATGTACCTCCAACTCGCCTCAACTTGTACTAGCACTATATATACTTCTCCTCCTCCTAGTTAGGGTTAGCAAATATGATAGCTCATTCTTAGGTGAGCTTTGCTCCTACCTCTACTCTTGAGAGAGAGAGAGACTACACTCCCATGGAGTTCAAGACCTCCATGTGAGAAGATCCTCATGGATATCATCAAGACCCTTTGTGGGAAGATCCATCTAGGATATCATCAAGACCTCCTCTTGGAGATGAACTCACCTTGTATCTTTCCCTTTGTTGTTCATGTACCTTGTGATCTTGTGTGTTTGATTGTCTAGTGGATGTGTTATTTGGACTTGTTCTGAGTGTTTCCTTGTGATTTCTCCCCGCTCTTCCCCGTTCATCGTGTTCTTCGAGGGATCCCACTCCAAACGTGAAAGATCGACGCTATAGGGTTCCACCCTACATCATTATGGTATCATGAGCCACGTTGATCACGTTTTTGGAGCCCCTACCCCTCATTTTCTAGCCTTCTTTTGCTTGATTTCGCCCTAAACCGAAAATCCCCACCAAAAAATAGCCCCCAAATTTTTTTGTGATTTGTTGGTTTGATGATGTTTTGTTGATTTTGATCCATGGATTTGCTTGGTTTCAAGTGGATCTAGCATCTCCCCAAGTTTCCCCACTTTCCATCCACTTAAATCTCTCCAATTTTACTCTTGAAATCATCCATTTCCGCCCAAATCGAAGTTTCAAGTCCAACCCGATCCGAATCGCCGGCCGACATCCGCCTCAGTCGACATCCAGCCATCCGCCGACATCCGCCCCAAGCCGACATCCGCCCCGAGCGCCAAATCTGCTCGGTTCGACAGACAGCCCGAAACTGGCTCAACCCCGACATCCGACCTCGATTTCAGATTTTCCTGCTTCACCGCTTTGTGCATAACTAATTCATCCGAGTCGGATTTTGACGCTTTTAGCTCGTTTTGAAGCTATTGACATCCCCATCCCACAAAATACCACCAACACCATTTGACTCCATCAAATTTTCCAAAATTTGGCAAGTTTGCCTAGGCCTCCACCATTACATCCGCATAACCACCACCGAGTTCCGCAACCTAACCAATTTTGTTCCTCATGGTTGTTTGAGTTGTGATTCGAGTCTCCTAAGGTGTTTCGCCATTTAGGGACGGTTGCTTCTTCATCAACCACCACCACCACTTCCGTGATAAGCGCATGCCCACCATACACTTCCGCCACCCCAACTTAACCCAATAGTTTTTTGAGCTTGTTTGAGTTGTGGCTTGTGTCTCCTAAGGTGTTTAGGCTACTTAGGGACCGTGGTGCTTCCAACTCTTACACCGTATAGCCCATCATCCCACTTCCGCATTGCCAAGTGCAAACCACCACCGCTTCCGCTACCACAATTTTGACATTTGTCATTTGAGATTTTGAGTTTGCGGTTTTTCCGCTTCCTAAGGTGTTTCGCCACTTAGGACGAGTCTCCATCATCTTGGTATCTACACCAAGAACACCGCCACTCTTCATCGCAGCGACGGTAACCTCGACGCACACCATTGTATTTTCCCTTGCAATTGCATTGTTTAACCCCAGCCCATTTTATGCTATTTGCCTATCGAGACTAGCCATTTGAGTATTGCCGCAACGCTATTTGTGCACATTAGTGGTCTACACCATCCATTGCATACATACCATATCATCTTGGTATCATATCATCCATTGTGCCTCAAGTTTGTTCCTCAGATATACACAATTGCTATCTTGGTTTGTGCATTGTACAAATTGACCATAGAAAAAAAAGAGAAAAATCTTTTAAGGAAAAGAGAGCAAAGAGCTCGTAAGCAAGTGCCATAGCATCATACCCCATTGCACATAAGAGCCATACCAAAATCTACATCATATGATATCATGCTTGAGAGAAACACCGAACCATACATACATAGCATACTTGGGATAGAAAGAATATCCATTTTGCATCTTATAGGTTGTGCACAAGTGTCGATCCGCCTATTGAGCAATCGTATAGCTGCCTCTTGAGTTGTGCAACATGAGCGCTTTTGGTGGATTCCACATTTTGAGCTCATTCCTTGGTCAGACGAATTCCCATTTATCTATCCGTGTGTGTTTTCGTACCTCATTTGCTATTGGTCTACTTGTTTCACTTCTATAATTTGTGAATCTTTTTCAACATTATTGACTCTTGCTAACATTTTGCATCAAATTTTGTGCCACTATCCTCACCGAGCTCTACCATAAGCTTTACTTGATAGGTGTGAGTGAACAAGTCCGCACCAATTCCACTATTCTTTCATTTCACATTGAGTGATACAAGATACATCCTCAACTTTGGGAAAAGGTAACTTGGTATTGTTTATCTCATTTCCTACTCACCTCTACTCGAGTCTTGTGATGGATAGGCAAAGCATTTCACCTTCGGTTCACAACAACAAAGACGAGTTGATGCCATGAACAACAACTACGACGCCAAGATGGACAAGTTTATGGAGGGATCAAGGCCCTCATCAAGTCCTACAAGCGATCTTCCTCATCTTCGAGAAGACGCCAAGAGCACATGCTTCCGAGCTACCATCTCCGCAAGATCACATCAGATTGACACCATCACCAACAAGAACGTGAAGGTCAAGAGCTCAACACCAACAACCGCCAATGACTTCACCATCTCCCTTGGCATCTTCGCTTGCGACTTCAAGGCATCTTCGCTTATGGACATACGGCATCTTCGCCAACAAGAACCTCAAGACTACACTCAAGAGAAGCTACCCAAGCTCAAGTCCGCGACTTCCACGAGCCACTACGACCTCGATAATCGACCACAAGATTCCTTTCTATGGGATTTCAAGAACTCGAGGAGTACTCGAGTGGGAGCGCTTGATGGACGACTACCTCAAGCTACATCAAGTTCGTCCCAAGATCAAGTGAAGTGCGCCACAAGAAACTTCCACGACTACACATTGGCATGGTGGTTTCACACACCTTCGGAGAGCTATGAGATGAGTTGGCCCAAGACGAAGAGAGCTTTACGGCGAGAGTTTGTGCCTCCAACCTACACGAACAACTTCGATGCTAATTGGAGAACACCACCCAAGGATCCAAGTCCATCGACAAGTACTTCAAGGAGATGATGATTGCTTTACACGAGCCATGTGGATTTGCCCCATTTGGATGAAGTTCCACTTCATGATGGGATTGCACAACGACATCTCCAAGACCATCTTCCTCGAGAACTACAAGTCCATCGACGACTACTACATTGGTGCTCTCAAGGCGAACAAGAACTCATGAAGGCCAAGGCTTCTCCACCCCAAGCAAACTTCACAAGCACCAAGCTCTACGACAAGCATGAGGCTAGTACCACCAAGATGTCCAAGTTCGACGAGCTCCAAGACGATGCTCCCAAGGACCAAGCTTTGGAGGCGAGTGACAAGGTGGCGAGCAAGGATGATGCTTCCATCTTAGGAGGCTAGAGTGATGATGTGATAGAGGCGGAGGTGTCCCGATCTTCGATGAGATGATAACTATCGATTTGGTGGAGACGACTTTGACGATCCGACCACAAACGCACGACGCTGCGCCTCTTAGCAATCGCTAAACCAACTCCGAAAGGTTATTGACCACGCCGAGCACAATCAACCTCGACTAATGGGTCTATTCCTGCAAGCAATCAAGAACAAGCAAGAATATGATAAAAGCAATCTGAATATTAAGCAGTATATATGAAGTATTGATAAAGGTGGGGATCCGTAAGCGGTCTTGGTTTGTTGTTGGACAAACGGTACACGGTTGCAATGGCTAACTTTAACTAAACAAATCCCAAGAGAAAAGCTACTAGATGGATCTACTTATATAGGAGCAAGGGTGGCGGCCAAGGAGGTGGAGGACGTCCCAAGGCAGCCCTAAAACTAACCCTAGGTCGTACAAGGCCAATGGGCCCAAGTGAAGGTGACGTAACACCTTTGGACTTGTAGTTTGACTCGGATTCTGGTGCAGCGTCAGATTGTTTCGTTCATAACTCAACGCTCCGGACGGATTTTAAGGTGATTCCAATTGGGTTAGAAAGAGCATGAAATCTACTTTCCAACAAAAAGAATCACCCAATTCGAGTCCGTATGAAAACGTTGTTGACGTTTTGATTCAGGTATGTCTGCAGTAGTCCGAATCTGAGTCCGTAACGTGAGAGACTTGGACTCTATCTTCTTGGGCCAAAAGTGACGTGAGAGAACTTTTGAACAGCAAATAAACATCTATTTCTTCCTTATCTTCATATATGGATTGTACAAATGTCCCATACACCTGCAATTAGACAAAACACAAACTGTGTGAAGTATTTTTGTTCGATAACATAAATAGACTATTGAATAGTTTGCACTAGAAATCACCTCGAAAAAATATGCATGTATGCAATATTTTTGGTCATATCCAAGGTAGTCATGTCCTCATCATGATGTGCCATCTTCGCCTTCATCCACGACGAGAGTGATGATGTGCTATCTTCGCCTTCATCCACGGCGCATTTATTTATGAGATGATTGAGCATGGGATCTTCCCTTCGACCACCATTTATGTATGATGACTTGAGTTACTTGTGCCACCATATTGAGAGTGAGAGCAACTTCACCACTAGCCCCATATATGATGATTGCCACACTTTCCATGTGAGGAGAGCCACAACCCCACCACTTGAGTGAGATGAGTGACTCCACCATACGTGACTTTGAGTGCACCTATTTTGAGGGAGTGAGTGAACCACCACATAGAGAGAGAGATAGTTGATAGGTCTCGTGAGGCCATTTGCATTTCCGACTACTTGACCTCTACCTCTATTGTGTCTTCTCGCTTGGTGCTAGGTACCATTGATGATGACGCCGATCTTGACGCACATCGCCCTCCCTTGGACAAGACGATGGCCATGGTGGAATATGATGCACCGCCCACATGGTTCCATCAAGATGATGATGATGACCAACATTTGGTCTTTCCCACCTCACCTACACCACTTGAGTGGAATGACAAAGGTAACAAAGGTGACGGTGATGCTCTAGTCCCACTAGTGGACTTTCTCGAGATTGATTGCTTGCATGATGTTGATCCACCTAGTACCTTGCTTCATTCTAGTATGATTTCCCATGTGATGATTTGCCCATTTATGATGAGTACGATGATTCTCATGTGGAGTCTATTAGTTGTGATGCTATGTTACATAGGATTTCTTGTGACAATTCTTTAGATCACGCCATGTTTGCTAATCCGCTGACTTGTCATATGCTATGCATGAGATCCATCATATGTCTTATTTGCAATCTCTTCATAGTGACTATGCATATGCCATTAAAATGAACCCAATTTGCACATATGGCATAGATGACAAGCCCATGGTTATTGGCATTTGTTTCTCTTGTGATGATAATTATATGCTCCCTTTGCATCATTTATCTCATATGCCATGCCATGACCACCTAACTTCGGATATGCATTGTTTTGATGTTGTCCATTTTCCCCATATGATGTTTCCGATATTGCTCATGAGGAGGCCCCCATAGTTTCCTCATACATGTTAGAGGAATTTGATCCATCCCATTCATTGCATGATCCCCATACTTGTGTGCACCATATGCTCCCCATGAATAAACATGCTTTTGATGTGCCATATACTTGTTTGCTCAATTTGTGTCCCCATCGTGTCATACATAACAACTATTCTTTCATGATGGATGACATGTTCATATACCATGCCTCAAATTTCTTTTGAGCATTGCTTATCTTGTGCTAACTCACACGTGCACATACACATCATGATGGATGATGTGTACATTTACCACACACACAATTTCTTTCGCTTTGTGTCTTTTTGTGATGAGGACATCAATACCATTGTTACACCCACAGCCCCATCTGTTACATATACGGACCAATTACTAGAGCTCACAAGACGCCAATTAAATTACTGTGTACTTTCGCTTTCTGTAATGATTTTAATGTTCATGAGAATATGATGTCGTTTAAATTGGATACATTTGTTTTGCTTACAAATGAAGGGTCTAGCTTGGAGAAGGATGAACATTGGAGCAAGAACACGATGGAGTTGATGGCATGCTAAGGATCAAGAACGGAGTTACAAGTGATGATTTCAGGACTTTGAAGCCACCATAAGGAGTGCATGAAGCCTTGGACGAAATATACAAGATGCCACTTCATAATATTCGTCCATAGGCTATTCTAGGTGTCACACATCAGATTATTGGGCCAGCCCATGTAATTTGGAAATACTTAAGTATAGGCTATTTTAGAGTCCTGTGTGTGGGGAAACAAGAGATAGGGTTGGTTTCGACCCCACCAAGGGCCACGAAATTCTCCTCTTCCCCATATATACAGCCCTTAGGGCACCGCTTAGACTTTGGGGTTTTGTTTAGATCAAAAGTTCGCCATAGCTGCAACTTCACAGATTTCGCTTGTGTTCAACGCACTGCATAAAGGCGCCACATGTAACCCCACCTTGATCAATAAAGCTTTCATCTTATATTCGCAATATCCAGATTGCAATCTCAGCTTGCTTGTTCTTCGCTTGCTCGCAGAAATAGACCTCGTGGTCGTTGATCGTGTTCGCAAGGGGTCAATAACCTCGGAGTTGGTTTAGCGACATAGGCGCCGACGCCCTCGTGACGCTCAGAGTCGGATCGCCAAAGTCGACTTCCACCAAAGCGTAAATCCACCATCTCATCGAAAGACGGACACCTTTGCTCTATCACATAGTCACTAG
>JAHHZJ010000670.1:0-70303 GCA_021437245.1 Aegilops speltoides | reverse complement strand
GCGAAAATGGTGGACAGCCAGCCGGATAGAGCTCCTTCAACATAGTTAGAAGTCGGCGCCACGATCCACACAGCTTTTCCCCGCCACACCAAGAGAAGCTCGTGCGCGCAGCTGCTCCTCGACTTTCCTCCCGCGGAGAGGCTCGACGAGTGGAGAGCCACCGTCCGGAGCCTCGCCGCATCGCCAACAAAGATGAGCCGCGACCAGCGGGCCCGTAGGGCTGTCGCCCATCGAGCCACCACATGCCGCCAGGAAGGGGCGGGCGATGCAGCCACGATGCATTCTCCCCACACCAGCCACCGCGGTGTCGATCCGTCGCGATGACGCCGTGATGATGTATTCATAGCATCGTCCGATCCGCGACCCATCGCGACCAGCGCCAAGTTCTTCGAGCGAGCCCTTGAAGACGCCGAACCACCATCGAACGCCGCGTGATGCACGCCACCAATCGAAAAGCGAGCAGGCCCACTACGACCACCCAACACCGGAGGCTACGTGGCCTACCCTACGAGGTGGGTTGTCCGCTTTCACCCGTGAGCTGCGGCAGTTCCAAGTGGCCTCCCACCGCACGCTCAAGCCCGGCGTTGGCGAGAAGTACAATAGCAAGACTCACCCGCAGAGTTCCTCAAAGATTCACACCATTGAGATGCAAGCTGCCGGAGCCCGCGACGATAAGGTGCTTGCCAATTACTTCCTTTGGCGCCAAGCCCAATGTCATGTCATGGTTGATGCACTTGCCGGTGGACTCCATTTCCTCTGGTCGGATCTGCGCTATGAGTTCGCATGCTTCCACCGAGGCCATCAAGCTGCGGCCGTGCAAGCGACCGCATATTATCCCCCGTATGAAGGAGAAAACCCGCGCAAGTACATCCAAAGGTTCACCGAGTGTAATACAACATCCTGCACGCTCATCCCGCCATCGTAATCGGCATTCCATCGTATCGTACGAATCCGCAAGATGCGTGAGGAGTCTGGCGGCGAACAAGGTCGGATGTGGCGGAACTTTATGTCCCGCCGATATGTGCGCCGCGTAAGAGGGGAGGAAGTACCGCGAGGACGCCGACGCAAAACCGACTCCTCAGACGGCGACACCGCCGCCGCTAAAGAAGGGTCGGCGCTGCAAATGTAAAGTGCAAGGGCAAGATCGTCTTGCCGCCGAGGATCCGACGACACCGCATCGCTAAGAAGGCTAAGGCAAGCGACCCGCAAGGAGATTGCCGGTGTGTCGCTTGCGACCTTGGCGGCTGCCGATCGTGGGGAACGAGTAATTTCAAAAAATTCCTACGCACACGCAAGATCATGGTGATGGCATAGCAACGAGAGGAGAGTGTTCGCCCACGCACTCGTGAGACCGTAAGCGGAAGTGTTAACACAACGCGTTGATGTAGTCGACGCCTTCACGATCCGACCGATCCAAGAACCAAACGTACGGGCCTCCGAAGTTCAAGACACGCTCAGCTTGATGACGATCTCCGCCTCCGATCCAGCAAAGCTCCGGAGATGAGTTCGCTAGCACGACGGCATGGTGACGATGATGATGTTCTATCGCGCAGGCTTCGCTAAACTCCGCAACGATATGACCGAGGTGGAATATGGTGGAGGGGGCACCGCACACGCTAAGGAACAATCCAGAGATCAACTTGTGTGTCTATGGGTGCCCCGCCTCAGATATAAAGGAGGTAGGAGGAGGTGCGCCGCCCCTAGGGTGCGGCCGAGGAGTCCTACTCCCACCGAGTAGGACTCCCTCTGCCTTGGTGGAGAAGGAAAGGGGAGGGAAAGAGGAAAGGGGGTGCCGCCCTTCCTTGTCCTATTCGACTAGGGGAGGGGGCGCGCCTTCCCCGGGCGGCCCTCCTCTTCTTCGCCCCGCCCACTAAGGCCCATTAACCCTCGGAGGGTTCCGAACCCCTGTTCCTAGAAACCCGATTTCACCCGAATCATTCCGATGTCCAAACATAGGCATCCAATATATCAATCTTTATGTCTTGGCCATTTCGAGACTCTCGTCATGTCCGTGATCACATCCGGACTCAACAAACTTCAAGACATCAAAACTTGTAAACTCATAATAAAACTGCCATCGAACGCGTTAAGCGTGGATCTTACGGTTCGAGAACTATGTAGACATGACCTAGAACCATTCTCGGTCAATAACCAATAGCGGACCTGATGCCCATATTGGTTCCTACATATTCTACGAAGATCTTTATCGGTCAAACCGCATAACAACATACGTTGTTCCCTTTGTCATCGGTATGTTACTTTCCGAGATTTGATCGCTTGTATCCAATACCTAGTTCAATATCATTATCGCAAGTCTCTTTACTTGTTCAGAATGCATCATCCCGTAACCAACCTCATTGGTCACATTTCTTGCAAGGCTTATAATGATGTGCATTACCGAGAGGGCCCAGAGATACCTCTCCGACGATCGGAGGACAAAACCTAATCTCAAAATACGCCAACTCAACATGTACCTTCGCTGACACCAGTAGTACTCCTTTATAATCACCCAGCTATGCCAGGACGCTTGGTAGTACCTAAAGTGTTCCTCAGAACGGAGTTGCATAATTCTCATAGTTACGTGACATGTATAAGTCATGAAGAAAGCAATAGCAAGATACTAAACGATCAAGTGCTAGGCTAACGAATGGGTTTATGTCAATCACATCATTCTTCTAATGATGTGATCCCACTAATCAAATGACAACACATGTCTATGGTTAGAAACACAACCATCTTTGATTAATGAGCTAGTCAAGTAGAGGCATACTAGTGACTATAGTTTTGTCTATGTATTCACACATGTATCATGTTTCCGTTAATACAATTCTAGCATGAATAATAAACATTTATCATGATATGAGGAAATAAATAATAACTTTGTTATTGCCTCTAGGGCATATTTCCTTCGCCTCCCACTTGCACTAGAGTCAATAATCTAGATTACATAGTAATGATTCTAACACCCATGGAGTCTTGGTGCTGATCATGTTTTGCTCGTGAGAGAGGCTTAGTCAACGGTTCCGCAACATTCAGATCCGTATGTATCTTGCAAATCTCTATGTCTCCCACTTGGACTTGGTCCCGAATGGAATTGAAGCGCCTCTTGATGTGCTTGGTCCTCTGTGAAACTGGATTCCTTTGTGTCGGTGTCAAAACCAGCAGATCTCGGTAGGGGGTCCCGAACGAGGCCTAGGCGGATGGTAACAGAGACTAAGGACACGATGTTTTTACCCAGGTTTGGGCCCTCTCGATGGAGGTAAAACCCACGCCCTACTTGATTAATATTGATGATATGGGTAGTACAAGAGTGATCTACCACGAGATCAAGGAGGCTAAACCCAAAGCTAGCCTATGGTATGATTGTTGTAATGTATGTTGTGTCCTATGGATTCAAAGCCCTCCGTTTATATAGACACCGAGGAGGCTAGGTTACAGTAGTCGGTTACAATGGTAGGAGATCTACATACCAGAATCAAGCTTGCCTTCCATGCCAAGGAAAGTCCCATCCGACACGGGACGGAGTCTTCAATCTTGTATCTTTGTAGTGTTGGAGTCCGCGGACGATGATAGTCCGCTGTCCGACACCCCCTAGTCCAGACTCCTCAAGAGCTCCCTAACCAAAGCTTCAATGACGATAAGTCCGACGCAGATATAGTCTTCGGCTTTGCAAGGCGGGTTCCTCCCTTGAATAACCCAAAGAAGATCATGAACACTGTGATAGTGTCCGCTCGCAAAATAAATTCCACATTCCACCGAGAGAGAAAAATGTACACCAGTCCAATCACGACTTATTATGCGGCATGACATCACACCGCTACCAAGCCACCGCTTGAATCGTTTTTACTTATACCACCTCAAAGACGCTTAGCTAAGCGTTTCTTGGCATGTCTTGTCGAAGCAGTAGATCATGTTCCCTTATTCCGGATTCTCATCAATACGGACGGTAACCCAACCGCGCCATTGATGGTGGCGCTTTGGGAGATAAGCGTAGTTTTACCAGTCCGTGGGGACTTACGTTCATTCCGCCTATATATAAGGGATAAGGATTTACCTTCTCACCCACGCCTTCTTCCTCCTTTGCTTATCCATCTCCACGACTCAAGCTCCAACGCCTAAGCTCACAGATCTCACCTGACCTTCTCCGAATATGTCCGCGCGGAGGGAAATGGTTGGCCTCCACCGCTAAGGAGGAGCACATCACTAGCAGCAGCCACGATACCTTTCCGGCGATATCGCAGATCGGTCCGCCTGACGAGGGCAGCTCATCCCTACCCCCGGCCCCATGAGAGGGTCGCCTTCCTTCCCCACTCCCTCCGTGGATCTGGCTTTCCACTCCACCCATTCGTCCGGGGATCATGTTTTACTACGGCCTGATTTCCACGATCCGGCGCCAACTTCATCCTCAACATCTCGGTGTTTATCGTCAGGTGCGTAGGCCTTCCTCTCGCATCCGCCCCACTCTCGCCCGTGGCTCAAGACTTTCAACGCTGTCAAGGTTGTGAAGGGCACGCAAGCGGAATGCGGAGGCGCCTAAGTTGGGTAAGTTGCCTAACATCCTTGGCTCTAAGGCCTTCGTGGACTCTCACAAGGTGGCAATCGGGTGGTTCTACATCACCGAGCCGCCAAGAAGCCCACATGGGCGGCGGCCCCGAAGTTTAGATCAAGGCCCCACGCAGCTCACCTCCTGAAAGAGAAGGGCTTGCTGGGGCAATCCGGCGAGGTGACGGACTCGAGCCCGTGATCCTAAGCTGGTGAGCAATAAGCTCAGCTCGCCGACGCGGGTCCAAGTCATGCTCATCCGCTGGATTCTCCCATGCCAAGAACGGCATTCAATCTGGGAGTTCAATCCGAATAGCACCAGCGCTGAGCGGCTCTTCGACACGACATACAAGGCGCTCGGAGGGTGCTGCTTAAGGGCGCCTGGTTCGCGATCCGCGACGGAAGATCGCGGATTTCGCCGCAAAGATCCGCCGACGAGGTAAGTGATTCAACCTCGTTACTGGACACTTGTGGTAATTAAACCGATTCTAAGAGGGTTTCAATCTCTTTCCTTTGACAGAATGGATGGAGAAGGCCAAGCAGCTCATCAGCCCGACTCCCATGCCGAAGACCCAGAGAACGCCTGCTTAGCAGGTTGTTGGTTCCGCACCGCACGGGTGCCGGAGAAGAAGGCCAAGAAGGTGGCCACGGGACTCAAAGAGTTCCCAATCAAAGGCCCGACGACGAGGCGGACTCTCCCCAAGACGAGGAGGAGGAGGAGGACTCTTCCCGAGGAGGAGAGAAGAAGAGGAAGGCTTCCCAATAGGGAGGCCAAGGGTCCAAGAGGGGAGGACTATCCTCGGAAGCCACCAACACCACCGCATGCAGGATGAGGGCCTCCAAGGGCCAAAGGCCCCAAGATCGTAAGTATCCGGATCCTTGATATGCAATTTCTTTCGTGTCGCGTAATGTCCTTCTAATGCCGCTGCTCGTCCTGTAGTCCGCCGATGACGATCTCCCGCTTCATCGAAGGGTCGTGGCCCCGCCGGATGTGGATTCACTTCCGACCGCCTCTACCCGCTACCGACGAGGACGCCGAGGTGGGATCCCAGAGGGACCCATCAGAGGAGGCCCGGAGGCGCCGCTAGGCTGCCTCCTCGACTTGTGCCGGACTCTACATCGAACCCGCAGGGTTCCAGAGTCCGGCGGGCTGCCCTTCAAAGAAGGGCAAGAACGTGACACCGCAACTCCATCCAACCGAGGCGCCGGATAACTTGTTGAGGCGCTTAAAGGCGCCCATCGAGAAGAACACCGCACTATCATGAGTGCGGTGATTCGTAAGGTTCACTCGCCAAGAGCGGGCTGACCGAAGCTCGCAGCAGCCTTCTAACAGCTTTGAGGTAAGAAGTTAAAGTTATGTAATGTAATACCGCATAGACAATAGCCCTCGATGCTCAATTCGTGTTCGGAAAGAAAAGCCGACCGAGGATCTAACAAGATATACGCAGGTTGCTTAAAATATGTCAATATGGGTTTGCAGGCTGCGCTGCCGATCCGCCGCACTAGTGGCGGAGGTCGATGTGTCAAGCAGATCTCGAGCGGTCCGAGCGAGAGCTCGCCATGCGAAGAAGCAGCTCGAGGACAAAGAAGGTGAGTAACACCACTTTGAATAGTTACCTTACGTAAAAGGATTTTGCTGCAATAAAGTTAACAAGGATAATATGGGTATTGCAGGGCCACTAACGAGGTGGCAGCCCTGGGAGGTCGTGCCGGCCGAACGCAGCGCCACTGAACGGGTAGAGCGAGAAAGCAGGAGGCACGGTGGAAGTTCGCAAGAGCTCCGTGCTCATGGAGAAGCATGAGAGTTTGGAGCGTGACTCAAGACTCGAGAGTCCGAGCTTGCCTTTCCTCAAAAGTGCCAAGTCCGCCAAGGCCGAGGCCCATAAGGCCCTTCAGAGGTTGAAGATGAAAGAAGATAGCGGGGTAAGGCATTTTTCATGCAAAGTGATGTTAATGTAAACACCCGACACTTACCCGCATTCGAGCTCGTATGCTTGGATCCGGCCAGAGGCGTCCGATGCCACCGATTCTATCGTGCAGGAGGGAGCTCAACGGAGAAGGTCTTCCGTCTCAAGACCCGAGGTCGGCCATCCGCTTTCGCCACCAAGCAATGGTCGAACTCCAAGGTAGCCGAGGAGGCCATGGGGCCTTATAGTCCCAGGGGCTCAACAGGTCATGCCCGAGCTATTCGGGTAAGGGGCCGTGGATGCTACCCCGGGTGGAGGTCATAAGCCCCGCATGTATTGAAGGTGCTGGCCCTCCCGCAAAAGGTGCATTGGGGCAGGTTGATGCGAGAAGCTCACGGACCCACCGCCCCGGGGCAAGGAGTTCGACGCCAAAATGTATTATAAAACTATCCAAGGGCCCCGAATTGGATGAGTGCCCCAAATGTAATCTTTGAGTAAACTTTTAATGTATTATCTTTGTCTAAACTTTGTTCATGGCGCTTGAGCTACGTTGTTTAATTTAAAATATTACCTTCAGGCCAGTTTATAAACTGAGAATGGCAAGTCGTTGTTCACCCCGCTACGAGGCCGGGGTTTGGATAAACTTGAGCACCTTGTTCCATTTTTGGGTCCATCTAGGAGGCGCCAACACAACGTAACAAAACGGACTTATAATGCTTGAACATTTCACTTAGCCAAGAATTCTATAATTTTAAATTTCAAAGTCGGTATTCAAGACAATCCGAGGCGCTTATCCACGCTTCGCGGACATGGTCCAATCGCCCGGGCGTGAGTCTTTAAGGACCCAAAAGACCTTTAACAATGCCCCCTCGCCTTTATCATGCCCCGTTTAGCTTTCCATCGAGGCGCCGTCCAACCCGCGAATCCAGTGGTTCTCCCGGCACCAGGATGAACGGAACGGGAAACCAAACGGGGAGCCGGGCAAACCCAACTATTGACCCAAGACATGATTCGAGCCGATTCATATAATGCTATAAGTTTGGGGTGCCGACTTATGAAAGTAAATTGGACTTACCACACCATAGTGGGGGAAATAAGTTCGAAGGGCGCACAAAATATACGGGTGCAAGATGTCATGTAATGAGTATATATATATATATATTGTCACAGCCCCTGAGTTGTTTGTAGTTAGTGGCATTGATCCATGCATCATGTTTGATTTCAAAGGAAATTTGAAGTGGGATGACCAAGCCCAGCACTAAAGCAATTCAAATAGGTTCAACTAAGAAAATATTTTTCAATGAATCCAAATGGCCTTCAAAATGTTCACCATTTTGGGAAATGCCGGAAACAAAGAACAGATATTGCACATTTTTCCATGACATTTGGATTATTGAATTAACTCATATTGTATTTGAATTGGGGCATTTAAATCCTATAAACATTTTTAAATGCTCTAATAATTCAAACTAGTTTTGGGTTGTTAGAATAATCCCAAAAGAGCCCACAATTATTTTCAGGATTTTTGAAAACGTTTTGGTATTTTTTAATAAAGCCCAACAAAAGGGGAAAATTAGAAAAAAAAAGGAAGGAAACTTACCCCGCCACCACCGCCCACCAGCCACCCCCGGGCCCAGCCCGGCCCAAGGCCAAGAAAGGCTTGGCTTCTGCAAAAGGTGCTCGGGCACCAAGCCACCAACAAGCGTCCCGCCGCCTCCGCCCCCTCACGCTTGGACGAGCTCCACGCCCCCCTCCCGGACATCTCCATTCGCCTCCGCCCTCGCCCCCACGCCATGGCCGACGCCACTGCGCCGCCCGCCGAAGCTGCCTCCGCGCTCCACCCGCCACCGTGTCCGGTTCCGCCTCTACCCCTTTCGAGCTAGCCGAGCCCCGAGGCCCGGTTCGCCGCCGACCAACCTCGCCCGGCGCCACCCCGGAGATCCTCGCCCCGCATGAGTTCGCCCCAACCACGCCGTCTGGCCCGCCGAGACCGGAGCGGGCTACCTTCCTCCTCTCTCTTCGCCTGCACCACAAGAGCACACGGTCACCCCGACGCTGTGGGACTCCGCCGACGGTTTCGCCACCCTCCCCACCTCACCGTGTCCATCGACTCACCAGCCTTGAGCTAACTGCACTTCCCGGACCACCCGACACCCAGCCCGAAGTTCGCTCACCCAACTCCGGTGGCGCCAAGTCGCCGCGCCAACTCCGCCACCCCAAACGGATTCCACCAAGAGCCGCGCCCTCCCTTCCTCGGGCCTCTACCATTTGTGGCGAACGGCTAAAACCACTTCCGCCACCTGGTTGCCCGGCCTTAAACGCCCGGGGTTTGACTGACTTTGACCACGGCCCAGGACTTCGGTCTATGACATGTGGGCCCCTCTCGCTAACTAAATCAACTTAGTTAAAACTTAATTTAATTAGTTTAATTACGAGGACGAAGACGACAGAGGAGGGCGCCAGTGGGCTGGGCTGGGCTGGTCACTGGGTGGCACAGGAGGAGGCCTGTAAGTCTCCTTTTATTTCTGCTTTTTTTTTCGACATTTGTTTGGTCTAAATAAAATACTAAACCATTTTATTTTCTTATGCCCATTTTTGCAGGAGCTAACTATATTATTCCGAGCTCCTCAAAGAAGTGGCATAATTTTTGGACAACATTTTATATATATAATAATATATATCCAAAGCAAATAACTATTGCATTAATTCCAAATGCCCAAAATAAATATTTATGAGCTCCTAAAAATATTGGTTGATTTTTATCTCTGCCCAATATTTTCAGAGAGAGACATGAACATTTTCTTGGACCTTTTGGAGCAATTTTATCTCGGTCATTTCCAGAAATGATTTCTGAGGGTTTTACAAATCCCCATTTCACATTTAAATGAAATTTAAACATGATGCACAAATGACTAGCTAGTCTAGGTCATACCAGAACTAGGGACGTGACAGTTGTGTGGACCAAAATTTAACTGGAACAGATGAAGGCCCAGTAGCAGCGTGGATGCTCATCATATAACCAGTTTTTTATCTGAGTTTCTTCAGGCGTCTTGTCGAATCTGCCGAGAAGCAGACAAAAGCAGAGACCAGCATACGCGTGTTGGTTGCAACTGGGGTGGGTCAACGAGGTCCAGCGGTGTACATGGAAAAGGCATCTCGCAGGCGCTGTTGATCTGCCAACCCGAGCCAGCGTGGTAGTCCTTTGCCCAAACGTGCATAGTCACATGAAGCAAGCAGTTCCCACAAGTATTATTTCTTCCTTGTACAAAGTTTGAGTTTTGATTTGACTCGGTCCTGACACCAGAAAAAGTAGCAGCAGAGGCGTAAAGGGGTGTTTGGTTCAGAAACTTTTTAGTCCCAGAGACTAGAAAAAGTCCCTAAAAAGTCCCTAGGAACCAAATGGAAGAGACTTTTTCTACATGGACTAGAAAAAGACTCTACTGAAGAGTCTTTTTTGATTAGTCCCTGGGACTAAAAAAAGTCCTAGGACTTCTGAACCAAACACCCCCTAATCGGGCGACTCCGGAGGGGCGTCGGAAAGATGGGCCGCGGCCAGGTAGCAGCGGCTCTCGGGGCGACAGTGATGGAGACCCGGCCAGGGTGGCTCGTATTGTCTCGGGTGTATCGACAAGTCCACGTGGTAGCCTGCAATTTACTATTGCAGGAGGCTTCCTTTGGATGGCTTTGAATTTGACTCGGAGTGCTAATAGTAGTACTATTCAGTAGCAATTGATCTAATGTGCTTGCTTTAATTGAATCTTCAAGTGGCGGCTCGTAGGCAAGACCTGAACGAGACAGAACACTGGTTTGGATGCGGCAACAGCAGGGTCCCGGCGACTTGAAGCGAGGGCGAAGGCGAGCGGCACAGGCAACAGGCCGGCACAGTGACACGCGAAAAATAAATTAACCTCCAGGTTGTAGTAATCTTGGGCAATCCACGCCCGGGTCATGGTGGTCTTCTAATCAAACAATTGAAAACTCCTTTTTGATACGTCTGGTGGGTGCCAACTGTCGTGGAATTGTCACAGCAGATGTCTTAGTGTGAGGACTTAGTCGTGAGGCCAACGCATCTATGCGGTAGCTTGAAGGGGTTGGTCGGAATCGAGAGACGCGAGGCGGGTCAACACACAAGACAAGGATTTAGACAGCTTCGGGCCCCGGGAAACATCATCCGGAATAGCCCTGCATGCTGTTTGTGGCTAGGTCTCATTATGCTCATGAGGGAGACGTCGTATCCCCGACTCTCTTCTAGTTGGGTCTAGCCCTAGAGATTATTTCTTGTTTTGTTGTCCCTCTTTGGGGAGCCCTGCCCCTCCTTATATAAGTTGAAGGGGCGGGTTATATGACTAGTCCTAGTTGGTTTAGGATTACTCTATTACAAGTGGAGTCCTAGTCTTGCTTCCTTTGTAGGAGAATATTCCTTGTGCTTTCCTCATAAACCGGCCCACTATTAACATAATCCGGCCTTCTGGGCCTTGGGCCTTGTCATTCGTCTGTCCCATCGCCGGATTACCAGTGAGTCATAATGTTCAGGCAGATTGCTTGTAAACCGTCTGGTCAGGGCGGGTCGCCAGTGAATCGCCAAATGTCAACTGGGTCTCAAGTAAACCGCCAAGCCCGGCCGGGTCATATTTCCGGCCGGTTCATACCGCGGGGTATATCCCCGACACCCTTGCCGAGGACATCCGCGGGGCCACAACCAGGCCCACGCATGCCAAGTTTCCACCACCGCTCCCATGCAGCTGCCAGCCCACCAGCTAGGCAGGCACCTGTGTGTCGACATGAGGCTCCCAAGCCAACTCAGCGCATGCCTACGTGGTGGCATGCAAATCTTCGTGAAGGCCCTACCACCACGCCACCTCAGCAGCCAGCCAGCCTACATGGCGCTGACCGCCTCACTGGCCCGGGCGCGTGTCAAAGCAGGGCGAAGCGGCGGTAAAGTGAGGGGGACACCTAAGGGGCGCATTAAATGCGTCTTGTCCCCTAATGGCAAGCAATAAGCTTAGCCATTGTACACCGATGCCACCTCCTGTGTGCCACTGTGGCGATCCCCTTAACTTTAAAAGGAGGCCCGAGGCATCCAGGAGAAGGATTCAGACCCTTGGACAAGTTACACTCATCGTAGCTAGCTCAAGAACTCCAAGAACACTGATATACACATAGAAGCAGGACTAGGGTATTACGCATCCTTGCGGCCCGACCCTGGGTAAACGCCCCGTGTGCTTGTGCTGGCTGCTGATCCCGCTCTTCTGACGACCTTGCGCCCCGCAACCGTAGTAGGGATTCTTGTCATCCCATAGGTGTCGTTTCCACCGACATCTTTGGCGCGCCAGGTAGGGGGCGCAGTTGTGAGAATCTGGTTCGAGCGTCGGCCCAACAGCTCTTTGTCGCCATGGCTCCCAAGAGGAAGACGACCACGGCGATCGGTTCATCTGGAACCGGACTGCCTGTACCGGTGCGGACCAGTAGCAGGCCGATCGCGGAAAGAACCCGTGGTGCGATCCGCGAACACCCAAATCACCCTGGCAGTCCAGACCTGGCGAGCGGCGTCGTTCGTGCGCCAGGCGACGGGTCGCATGCCGCAAACTCTAGAGACGGAGTTGGGCCCCCCGCAGGCGGCACGGGGCCCTCCAGAGGCGTCGCCATGCCGCCCAACAGCGGCGCTGCGGCCTCCAAGACACCAACACCGGCGCCCACGGCGCGCTCTTCCCAAGTTGTGCGCGACGAGCAGCGGCACCCCGCTGGTGACCCTGGGCGCCGCCCTAGGAAGAGTCCCACGCGTCCTTCACGGGACGAGGAAGGCCAACATGCACGCCGAGGTGCTGCGAAAATGGTGGACAGCCGCAGCGCCGTGATAGAGCTCCTTCGAACATAGTTAGAAGTCGAAGCGCGTCACGATCCACACAGCTTTCCCCGCCGCTCACACCAGTAGAAGCTCTGGTGCGCGCGCAGCTGCTCCTCGACTTTCCTCCTGCTGCGGAGAGGCTCGACGAGTGGAGAGCCACTGTCCGGAGCCTCGTCGGCATCGCCAACAAAGATGAGCCGCGACCAGCGGGGCCCGTAGGCTGTCGCTCCATCGAGCCACCACATGCCAGCAGTGGAAGGGGCGGGGGCGATGCAGCCACGATGCATTCTCCTCCCCCACACCAGCCACCGCGGGTGTCGATCCGTCGCGATGACGCTCGTGATGATGTATTCATAGCATCGTCCGATCCGCGGACCCACTGCGACCAGCGTCAAGTTCTTCGGGAGCGAGCCCTTGAAGACGCTCGAACCACCATCGAACGCCGGCGTGATGCACGCCACCAATCAGAAAAGCGAGCAGGGCCCACTACGGACCACCCAACACCGGGAGGCTACGGTGGCCTACCCTACGAGGTGGGTTGTCCGGCTTTCACCCGTGAGCTGCGGCAGTTCCAGTGGCCCTCCCACCGCACGTTCAAGCCCGATGTTGGCGAGAAGTACAATAGCAAGACTCACCCGTCAGAGTTCCTCAGCATCTACACCATTGAGATGCAAGCTGCTGGAGCCCGCGACGATAAGGTGCTTGCCAATTACTTCCCTTTGGCGCTCAAGCCCAATGTCATGTCATGGTTGATGCACTTGCCGGT
The DNA here is from genome assembly GCA_021437245.1 of Aegilops speltoides. NCBI lineage: Eukaryota > Viridiplantae > Streptophyta > Magnoliopsida > Poales > Poaceae > Aegilops > Aegilops speltoides. The sequence goes on along the minus strand of JAHHZJ010000670.1, from coordinate 57,243 downwards.
GGACTCCATTTCCTCTTGGTCGGATCTGTGCCATGAGTTCGTTGGCGTCTCCACTGGAGGCCATCAAGCTCATGGCCAGGCAAGCGACCTGCATATTATCCCCCAGAAGGAAGGAGAAAACCTGCGCAAGTACATCCAAAGGTTCAGCCGAGTGCAATACAACATCCCAGACGTTCATCCTGCCATCGTAATCAGTGCATTCCATCAGAATGTACGTAACCGCAAGATGCGTGAGGAGCTGGCGATGAACAAGGTCAGGGATGTGGCGGAACTTTATGTCCTGGCCGACATGTGCGCTCGGGCAGAAGAGGGGAGGAAGTACCCCTGCGAGGACGTCGACGCGAAAACCGACTCCCAGACGGCGACACCGCCGCCCCGACAAAGAAGGGTCGGCGCTGCAACAGAAAGTGCAAGGGCAAGACTGTGCTTGCCGTCGAGGGATCCGACGACACCGGCACTGCTAAGAAGGCCAAGGCAAGCGACCCTGGCAAGGAGATTGCCGGGTGTGTCGCTTGCCGGACCTTGGCGGCTGCCGACTGTTGGGGAACGTAGTAATTTCAAAAAAATTCCTACGCACACGCAAGATCATGGTGATGGCATAGCAACGAGAGAGGAGAGTGTTCGCCCACGCACTCGTGAGACCGTGGCGGAAGTGTTAACACAACGCTGTTGATGTAGTCGACGCCTTCACGATCCGACCGATCCAAGAACCAAACGTCACGGGCCTCCGAAGTTCAAGACACGCTCAGCTTGATGACGATCTCCGGCCTCCGATCCAGCAAAGCTCCGGAGATGAGTTCCGTTAGCACGACGGCATGGTGACGATGATGATGTTCTATCGCGCAGGCTTCGCCTAAACTCCGCAACGATATGACCGAGGTGGAATATGGTGGAGGGGGGCACCGCACACGGCTAAGGAACAATCCGTAGATCAACTTGTGTGTCTATGGGGTGCCCCCCGCCCCCGTATATAAAGGAGGTAGGGAGGAGGTGCGGCCGCCCCTAGGGGTGCGCCGAGGAGTCCTACTCCCACCGAGTAGGACTCCCTCTGCCTTGGTGGAGAAGGAAAGGGGAGGGAAAGAGGAAAGGGGGTGCCGCCTCTTCCTTGTCCTATTCGGACTAGGGGAGGGGGCGCGCCTTCCTCGGGCGGCCCTCCTCTTCTTCGCCCCGCCCACTAAGGCCCATTAACCCCTGGAGGGTTCCGTAACCCCTGTTCCCAGAAAACCCGATTTCACCCGGAATCATTCCGATGTCCAAACATAGGCATCCAATATATCAATCTTTATGTCTTGGCCATTTCGAGACTCCTCGTCATGTCCGTGATCACATCCGGGACTCAACAAACTTCAAGACATCAAAACTTGTAAACTCATAATAAAACTGCCATCGTAACGTTAAGCGTGCGGATTCTACGGGTTCGAGAACTATGTAGACATGACCTAGAACCATTCTCGGTCAATAACCAATAGCGGGACCTGGATGCCCATATTGGTTCCTACATATTCTACGAAGATCTTTATCGGTCAAACCGCATAACAACATACGTTGTTCCCTTTGTCATCGGTATGTTACTTTCCCGAGATTTGATCGTCGGTATCCAATACCTAGTTCAATATCATTACTGGCAAGTCTCTTTACTTGTTCTGTAATGCATCATCCCGTAACCAACTCATTGGTCACATTTCTTGCAAGGCTTATAATGATGTGCATTACCGAGAGGGCCCAGAGATACCTCTCCGACGATCGGAGTGACAAAACCTAATCTCAAAATACGCCAACTCAACATGTACCTTCGTTGACACCGTAGTACTCCTTTATAATCACCCGCTTACGCCAGGACGCTTGGTAGTACCAAAGTGTTCCTCCGTAAACGGAGTTGCATAATTCTCATAGTTACGTGACATGTATAAGTCATGAAGAAAGCAATAGCAAGATACTAAACGATCAAGTGCTAGGCTAACGGAATGGGTTTATGTCAATCACATCATTCTTCTAATGATGTGATCCCACTAATCAAATGACAACACATGTCTATGGTTAGGAAACACAACCATCTTTGATTAATGAGCTAGTCAAGTAGAGGCATACTAGTGACTATAGTTTTGTCTATGTATTCACACATGTATCATGTTTCCGGTTAATACAATTCTAGCATGAATAATAAACATTTATCATGATATGAGGAAATAAATAATAACTTTGTTATTGCCTCTAGGGCATATTTCCTTCAGTCTCCCACTTGCACTAGAGTCAATAATCTAGATTACATAGTAATGATTCTAACACCCATGGAGTCTTGGTGCTGATCATGTTTTGCTCGTGAGAGAGGCTTAGTCAACGGGTCTGCAACATTCAGATCCGTATGTATCTTGCAAATCTCTATGTCTCCCACTTGGACTTGGTCCCGAATGGAATTGAAGCGTCTCTTGATGTGCTTGGTCCTCTTGTGAAATCTGGATTCCTTTGTGTCGGTGTCAAAACCAGCAGATCTCGGGTAGGGGGTCCCGAACTGTGCGTCTAGGCGGATGGTAACAGGAGACGAAGGACACGATGTTTTTACCCAGGTTTGGGCCCTCTCGATGGAGGTAAAACCCTACGTCCTACTTGATTAATATTGATGATATGGGTAGTACAAGAGTGGATCTACCACGAGATCAAGGAGGCTAAACCCTAAAGCTAGCCTATGGTATGATTGTTGTAATGTATGTTGTGTCCTATGGATTCAAAGCCCTCCGGTTTATATAGACACCGGAGGAGGCTAGGGTTACACAGTAGTCGGTTACAATGGTAGGAGATCTACATACCAGTGATTGCAAGCTTGCCTTCCATGCCAAGGAAAGTCCCATCCGGACACGGACGGAGTCTTCAATCTTGTATCTTTGTAGTGTTGGAGTCCGGCGGACGATGATAGTCCGCTGTCCGACACCCCTAGTCCAGACTCCTCAAGAGTCTCCCTCGAACCAGGCTTCAATGACGATAAGTCCGACGCGTATATAGTCTTCGGCTTTGCAAGGCGGGTTCCTCCCTTGAATAACCCAAAGAAGATCATGAACACCAGGATAGTGTCTGGCTCTGCAAAATAAATTCCACATTCCACCGTAGAGAGAAAAATGTACACCAGTCCAATCTGCTGACTTATTATGCGGCATGACATCACACCGCTACCAAGCCACTGTTTGAATCGTTTTTTACTTATACCACCTCAAAGACGCTTAGCTAAGCGTTTCTTGGCATGTCTTGTCGAAGCAGTAGATCATGTTCCCTTATTCCGGATTCTCATCAATACGGACGTGGTAACCCAACCGCGCCATTGATGGTGGCGCTTTGGGAGATAAGCGAGTTTTACCAGCCGTGGGGACGACAGTTTCGTCCGCCTATATATAAGGGATAAGGATTTACCTTCTCACCCACGCCTTCTTCCTCCTTTGCTTATCCATCTCCACGACTCAAGCTCCAACGCCTAAGCTCACAGATCTCACCTCGACCTTCTCCGAATATGTCCGGCGGAGGGAAATGGTTGGCCTCCACCGCTAAGGAGGAGCACATCACCAGCTGCAGCCACGGATACCTTCCGGCGATATCACAGATCGGCCGCCTGACGAGGGCAGCTCATCCCTACCCCGGCCCCATGAGAGGGTCGTTTTCCTTCCCCACTCCTCCGTGGACGGGCTTTCCACTCCACCCATTCGTCCGGGATCATGTTTTACTACGGCCTGATTTCCACGATCTGGCGCCGAACTTCATCCTCAACATCTCGGTGTTTATCGTCGTGTGCGAGGCCTTCCTCTGCATCCGGCCCCACTTCGGCCTGTGGCTCAAGACTTTCAACGTCAAGCCGAAGGTTGTGAAGGGCACGCAAGCGGAATGCGGAGGCGCTAAGTTGGGTAAGTTGCCTAACATCCTTTGGCTCTAAGGGGCCTTCGTGGACTCTGTCAAGGGGTGGCAATCGGGGTGGTTCTACATCACCGAGCCGCAAGAAGCCCACATGGGCGGCGGCCCCGAAGTTTAGATCTCAAGCGTCCCCACGCAGCTCACCTCCTGAAAGAGAAGGGCTTGCTGGGGCAATCCGGCGAGGTGACGGACTCGAGCCTGCATCCAAGCCGGTGAGCAATAAGCTCAGCTCGCCGACGTGGTCCAAGTCATGCTCATCCGCTGGATTCTCCCATGCCAAGAACGGGCATTCAATCTGTGGAGTTCAATCCGAATAGCACCAGCGCTGAGCGGCTCTTCGACACGACATACGGCGCTCGAGGGTGCTGCTTAAGGGCGCCGGTTCGCGATCCGCGACGGAAGATCGCGATTTCGCCGCAAAGATCCGCCGACGAGGTAAGTGATTCAACCTCACACGGGACACTTGTGGTAATTAAACCGATTCTAAGAGGGTTTCAATCTCTTTTCCTTTGACAGAATGGATGGAGAAGGCCAAGCAGCTCATCAGCCCGACTCCCATGCCGAAGACCCAGAGAACGCCTGCTTAGCAGGGCTGTTGGTTCCGCACCGCACGTGGTGCCGAGAAGAAGGCCAAGAAGGTGGCCACGGGACTCAAAGAGTTCCTGCAATCAAAGGCCCGACGACGAGGCGGACTCTCCCCAAGACGAGGAGGAGGAGGAGGACTCTCTCCCGAGGAGGAGAGAAGAAGAGGAAGGCTTCCCAATAGGGAGGCCAAGGGTCCAAGAGGGGAGGACTATCCTCGACAGCTCGCCAACACCACCGCTGGCGAGGATGAGTGGCCTCCAAGGGCCAGCGTCCGCAAGATCGTAAGTATCCGGATCCTGATATGCAATTTCTTTCGTGTCGCGTAATGTCCTTCTAATGCCGCGTTCTGTCCGTAGTCTGGCCGATGACGATCTCCCCGCTTCATCGAGCGGGTCGTTGGCCCCGTCGGATGTGGATTCACTTCCGACCGCCTCTACCCCCCGCGCCGACGAGGACGCCGAGGTGGGATCCCAGAGAGGGACCCATCAGGAGGAGGCTCCGGAGGCGCCGTTAGGCTGCCTCCCGGACTTTGTGCCGGACTCTACATCAGAACCCGCAGTGGTTCCAGAGTCCGGCGGGCGGCCCCTTCGAAAGAAGGGCAAGAACGTGACACCGGCGAACTCCATCCAACCGGAGGCGCCGGATAACTTGTTGGAGGCGCTTAAAGGCGCCCATCGAGGAAGAACACCGCACTATCATGAGTGCGGTGATTCGTAAGGTTCAGCCGCCAAGAGCGGGCCGACCGAAGCTCGCAGCAGCCTTCTAACAAGCTTTGAGGTAAGAAGTTAAAGTTATGTAATGTAATACCGCATAGACAATAGCCCCTGATGCTCAATTCGGTGTTCGGAAAGAAAAGCCGGACTGAGGATCTAACAAGATATACGCAGGGTTGCTTAAAATATGTCAATATGGGTTTGCAGGCTGCGCTGCTGACCTCTGCCGCACTAGTGGCGGAGGTCGATGTGCTGAAGCAGGATCTCGAGCGGTCCGAGCGAGAGCTCGGCCATGCGAAGAAGCAGCTCGAGGACAAAGAAGGTGAGTAACACCACTTTGAATAGTTACCTTACAGAAAAGGATTTTGCTGCAATAAAGTTAACAAGGATAATATGGGTATTGCAGGGCCACTAACGAGGTGGCAGCCCCAAGGAGGCAGGTCCGTGGCCGAACGCAGGCGCCACTGAACGGGTAGAGCGAGAAAGCAGGAGGCACGGGTGGCGGAAGTTCGCAAGAGCTCCGTGCTCTCATGGAGAAGCATGAGAGTTTGGAGCGTGACTCAAGACTCGAGAGTCCGAGCTTGCCTCGGCTCAAAAGTGCCAAGTCCGCCAAGGCCGAGGCCCATAAGGCCCTTCAGAGGTTGAAGATGTAAAGAAGATAGCGGCGGTAAGGCATTTTTCATGCAAAGTGCATGTTAATGTAAACTACCCGACACTTACCCGCATTCGAGCTCTCCAGTATGCTTGCAGATCTGCCACAGAGGCGTCCGATGCCACCGCATTCTATCGTGGGCGAGGAGGGAGCTCAACGGAGAAGGTCTTCTCGTCTCAAGACGCCGAGGTCGGCCATCCGGTGCCCCCAAGCGACCAAATAAGCAATGGTCGAACTCCACAAGGTAGCCGAGGAGGCCATGAAGGGCCTTATAGTCCGGCAGGTGGCTCGAACAGGTCATGCCCGAGCTACTTCGCCTCAGGCGGCAGCTGGTGGATGCATACCCCGGGTGGAGGTCATCAAGCGCCCGCATGTATTGAAGGTGCTCGCTGGCCTCGCCTCGCACAAAGGTGCATTGGGGCAGGTTGATGCGAGAAGCTTCTCACGGACCCACCGCCACCGGCAAGGAGTATCGCACGCCCAAAATGTATTATAAAACTATCTCAAGGAGCCCGCGATATTATGGATGAGTGCCCCAAATGTAATCTTTGAGTAAACTTGCTATGTATTATCTTGTGCGCTGAAACTTTGTTCATGTGCGCTTTGAGCTACGCTTTGTTTAATTTAAAATATTACCTTCAGGCGGCAGTTTATAAAATCGAGAGATGGCAAGTCGTTGGGTTCAGCCCCAAGCTACGAAAGTGCCGGGTGTTCGATAAACTTGAGCACTCTTGTTCCCATTTTGGGTCCATCTAGGAGGCGCCAACACAACGTAACAAGGCAACCGGACTTATAATGCTTGAACACTCTCACTTAGCCATAGAATTCTATAATTTTAAATTTCGCAAAGCCCTCGGTATTCGAAGACCAATCCGAGGCGCTATCCACGCCTTCGCCGGACATGGTCCGAACTCGCCAAGCGGCGTGAGTCTTTAAGGACCCAAAAGACCTCTCTAACAGCGACCATATCTCTCGCCTTATCATGCCGCCGCTTTTAGCTTTCCATCGAGGCGCCGCCTGCTCAACCGTGCGCAATCGCAGTGGTTCTCCCAAAGCCACCTTAGCCGATGAACGGAACGTAAGGCACCAAAACGTGGGAGCCGGGCAAACCCAACTATTGACCCAAGACATGATTCGAGCCGATTCATATAATGCTATAAGTTTGGGGTGCCGACTTATGAAAGTGTTGGACTTACCACACCATAGTGTGGGGAACATAAGCCCTCATGCGATTAGGGTCGCACTAAAATATACGGGTGCAAGATGTCATGTAATGAGCATATATATATATATATATTGTCACAGCCCCAGAGTTGTTTGTAGTTAGTGGCATCTGCATCCATGCATCATGTTTGATTTCAAAGGAAATTTGAAGTGGGGATGACCAAGCCCTAGCACTAAAGCAATTCAAATAGGTTCAACTAAGAAAATATTTTTCAATGAATCCAAATGGCCTTCAAAAATGTTCACCATTTTTGGGAAATGCTGGAAACAGTAACCAGAGATATTGCACATTTTTCCATGACATTTGGATTATTGAATTAACTCATATTGTATTTGAATTGGGGCATTTAAATCCTATAAACATTTTTAAATGCTCTAATAATTTTGAAACTAGTTTTGGGTTGTTAGGAATAATCCCAAAAGAGCCCACAATTATTTTCAGGATTTTTGAAAACGTTTTGGTATTTTTAATAAAGCCCAACAGTTGCAGGAAAATTAGAAAACAGAAAACAGGAAGGAAACTTACCTGGCGCCACCACCGGCCCACCAGCCAGCCCACCTGCCGCCCAGCCCGCCATCAAGGCCAATGAAGCTGCTTGGCTTGCTGTGCAGCAGCCAAGGTGCTCGGCGGCACCGCAGCCACCACGCAGCCGCACGCCGCCTGCCGCCTCTCGCCGCCTCGCTGCTTGGACGAGCTCCACGTCGCGCCCGACCTCCCTCGACATCTCCATTCGCCTCACTGCCTCCTCGCGCTTCACGCCATGGCCGACGCCACTGCCGCCGCACCGCCGCCAGAAGCCGCTCTCCGTCGCCTCCACGCCGCGCCACCGTGTCCGAAGCTTCGCCGCCTCTACTCTTCGAGCTAGCCGAGCCCCGAAGGCCAAGGCGTCCCCGGCCGCCGCACCAACCTCGCCCAAGCGCCACCGCCGAGATCCCTTCGCCGCCCGCCGCATGAGTTCGCCCCCAACCACGCCGTCCGTCCCTGCCGAGACCGCTGTGAGCTGGGCTACCTTCCTCCCTCTCTCTCGCCTCCCGTGCACCACAATGAGCACACGGCTCACTCGCGACGCGCTGTCATGACCTCGCCGCCGACGTGCAGCCTCTGCCACCTCCCGCCACCTCACCGTGTCCATCGTGACTCACCACGCGCGTTGAGCTAACTGCACTTCCCGCACTCACCGACACCCAGCCCGAAGTTCGCTCACCCAACTCCGGTGGCGCCAAGTCGCCGGCGCCAACTCCGCCACCCCGACCCCAACGGATTCCACCAAGAGCCGCGGCTCGTCCTCGCCACTCCGATGGCCTCACGACCCATTTGGTGGCCGAACGCTAAAACCACTTCCGCCATCGCTGGCTCTCCGGCTGCTAAACGCCGGGCGGGTTTGACTCGACTTTGACCACGGGTGGGCCCAGTCGACTTCGGTCTATGACATGTGGGCCCCTCTCGCTAACTAAATCAACTTAGTTAAAACTTAATTTAATTAGTTTAATTACCCATCGACATGCGGGACCCAATCGGGTCAGTTTGACCTGACCAGCCCGCTGACCACCGACGCCATCATGACATAGTGCCGACGCAGAATTTAATTATCGAATTATTTTTACACAGAAATTCCGTAAAATGTTTCAAACTTCAAAATTCATAGAAATTAATCAGAATCCAAATGAAACAAATTATATATGAAAATGATCAGAAAAATCCAATCTATCCATCTGCACTGGTTTCATGCATGTTAGAGCAACTTAACACTGCTGTTTAGATGAAACAAGTTAATGCACCTTTATTACTTCATATATTGGTTTGCATTTGAACCTTTGGTTCAAATGGATTCATTTCAATCTGTTCTAGCTTGCATTAGCCAAAACACATGCATATTGCCATGTCATGAGCATGCATCATATTGTGCATTGCATTGATTGTATTTCTTCTCTGTTGTCGGATTCTGTCCCCTCTCGGTAGACGATGATTCGACGATGAGTTCGATGACACCGATGAAGAACTATATTATCTTCGAAGTGCCGCAAGCAAAACCCCTTGTTCATTCCGACATAATCCTACTCTCTCGCCTCCCGCTTCTTTTATCGCATTAGGACAACAACGATTCATCTGTTATTTGCTGCAGTACTGAACCCCTTTATCCTTTGCATGACCCGTCATTCCACAAGAATAGATGAAACCCACTAGCATGAGTAGGAGTTGTTTGAGCCCTATTGTGCCTACTCATTCATGCTTGTTTGTCATGCCTGCCATCGCTTAGAGTTGAGTCGGGTCCGATTCATCGAGGATGAATCGAGGTGCGTGAACATGTCCCACTGTGGTGAGCTAAGTGTGTGAACACGATTTGGTAAAGGTAGCGTGAGAGGCCATGTAGGAGTACATGGTGGGTTGTCTCATTGCAGCCGCCCTCGTGAACTGAGTTCTGTGTTTGTGATCCATGATTCAGCATTACCACGCATTGGGCCCAAACCAATGGACCCTCTCGCTTTTTAATCACCCTTGTCCTCTGGCCCAGAGTTGCAAGTAGTTTATGGTGTTTGTAGTATGTCGGAGGTCGTGCAGCGCTGACCGTAGGGGTGGGCTGTGATGCGGTAGGCACGTGGCGGGTAAACCGGCGCCTGCTTGGTGTCACGGAACCCTGTACACATTGTTTGGGGCTGTGAGCGAAACTTCGCCGAACTCCTCATAGATGGAACCCAAATAGGCGATAAACCCAGACTAGGGACTTGAGTGTTTAGGTAGGTCGTGGCCGACACCCACGCTGGGCTTCCGCTGAAGGTTGCCGAGTACATGTCGTAAACGGCGGTAAGTGGTGAGAGCGTGTGTGAAGAAGTACACCGCAGGTTAACATCATCTATTCAATAGCCGTGTTCATGTAAAGGACTTCTGGTTGCCTATAACAGTTCATAGACAAGTGAAAGTGGATACCTAAAATACGCAAGATAGTGTGAGTGCTATGGATGGCGTGCTCGTAGGGAGACGGAGCGGATCCATAGTGGTGTATTGATATGGTGAATATGTGGACTCGTAGCGCCACCTCAAAAGAGTTACTTGCAATGTAGTTTAGGATAGCCACCGAGTCAAAGCTGGCTTGTCTGCTGTTAAACTCCACCATCCCTTTGTTGATAATGATGCATATGTAGTTAGTTCGATGTAAGTCTTGCTGGGTACATTTGTACTCACGCTTGCCTATTTTATGTTTTTTGCAGAGACCTCGGTCTCGCTTAGTAGTTCCGCTGTGGACTTCGACGCTTAGCTTGTTACCTCAGCTACGATCTTGTGCCCTCGGCAGATCTCGGTAGATAGTCGCTTCATAGCCTTTTTCATTTATAGATGTCTCAGACTCGCACATGTTGAGCTTCCGCTGTGCCTTGATTTGTATGTTCAATGTTGGGTCATGAGACCCTGCTTGTAATATCTCGCTCCTCGAGCCTAATGAATACATACTTGAGTCGAGAGTCATGTTGTGATGCCATGTTGTATTTGCACATATCGAGCATATTGTGTGTATGTTATTGAAATGCTTGGTATGTGTGGGATCCGACTATCTAGTTGTTTATCTTTAGTAGCCTCTCATCGAAATGTCTCCTAGTGTTTCCAATCGAGCCATGGTAGCTTGCTACTGCTCCTAACACTTAGGCTGGCCGCATGTGTCCTTCTTCGCTCTCGTGTCCGTTCCTTCGGGAAATGTCACGCTGAGTACCGGAGTCCTCGTTAGCCCGCCATGCCTCGCCGCTTATCGGAGTCCTGCTAGCCTAGTGCTATAGCCCGAATCGACTCACTGACGACCGACACGCTCGATGCCGGGTCATGGATGCCTCGTCTCTGTAAGTCTGTGCCACTTTGGGTTTACGACTAGCCATGTCACTGGCCCTTATCATATGGATGCTAGCGACACTATCATATACGTGTGCCAAAAGGCTAAACGGTCCCGGCAAAGGTAAGGCGACACTGTGGGAACACCGTATGTGAGGCCGCAAAGTGATATGAGGTGTTACAGTGCTAGATCGATGTGACATTGAGTCGGGTCCCGACAGCTTTGGTATCGAGCTTGATCGCTCAGGATTACCAAGCCAAACCGGTCAAGTTGTGTCTAGAAATGCTGTAGTTATATGTAAGGGAATTGATTGTGGGATGGAACGTAAGGCTCTTTTTACTCCTTATACCTCATGGCCTTCTGATCTGAGTCAACTTCTTATCTTCTACGGGGATTAAGAACTAGGCCTTCTCATCTATCTATCAGGATGACGTGTTACTAATCCATAGACTTGTAGAATTGTTAGTTTCAAATCTCAGCTCAGTTTTACTACTTCCGTATGTTCATAACTGTTGGTCTCGAAACCTTGATATTGTGATATTAAGTGGTTATGCCACCATTTTTGTTGTATGTCTCCAAACTTTTTGAGCATTTACACCGTTATGTCAGTCTCGAGTCATCCTGTGTTTCTAAACAACTGATGCACTTGCAAATCCTTTCCTTCGGTTTTGATGTTCCTTTGGGCCGTTTAATCACACTAATTGTTGAGTTGAGGTATTCTATTGCCTCGACATATATGTTGGAATTATTATTATGACCCTAGGTGTCTTAGGGGGATCATCTAGTAATCTAGCCATGATTTGTATCCCAGTGTGGTGACTCTGGCCTTCATTCTCGAAAGCATCCCGTGATGCTACTTAGTAGTAGGTATTCTATTCCTGGGTTTTGAACCCAAGACTCACCCTACTTACCTCATGTTGATAGTGCTTGCTAGTTCCTTTAGGTTGTTAGTAACCTTGCGATAGTCCTCGAGGTCCGTGGTATTTCCTTCTTCCAAATACCGTGAACCATTTATGGCAGAAGTTTGTTGGATCAAGGATCACAACAGGAGTGCTCTCGATGGGTTCTCCATTTTATATTGTGACTCTGCCAGTTCTACCTTTCCGCATGGATTATCTGGAAGAAACATGTTGAACTTGGTTCGACATACTAATCTATGCATCCACAACTCAGAAAATCATATGTTCCTTTGAGTTATCCCCCTTTAGTTGTATCCTGACCTTCGTCTATCAATTGATAGTCAAGAGTAGTTGTGCACTCGAGCTCATCGATGCTTATTATTCTTGTGGTCCGTCAAGCCATTCTATTTCGGAATGACTAGGAGAAACAAACTCCAGTACCTCATCCATTTCTAGGATTGGGTCAAGGCAGTTGTATTCCATAGATCAAAATGCCAATCCAGCTTTTGTTCCGTCTACCTTGAGTGTTACCATCTTTATGTCGATCTGCCATGAGAATTGCACTACCTCTTATGAATTCTTGACGCAGTAATACTTCTTGCCATCATTGTTCATTCCTCGCTTTCCGTGTTGTTGTAACCGAATGTCGACAAGTGAGTCATGATGTGTGAAATCAATACTCCTAGCAACTCCGCTGCTTGGTAGTTAATGGACTATATTCTCATTCTTAGCGTGTTGGTTGTTAAATCATCACCCTAAGATTGATCGTGCTACCTAGTCCTTATTTCGTGCACCTCGACCAATGAGTTAGGATTATTCAATCCCTTGCTTATTTGATCATATCATCTTGCTCGGGAAGCAAGATTGATCTCGAGCTTAGTAACATATTGGTGGTTCGTGATGTTCAATATCTTCTAAGTATCACCAGGTCGTCACCTGACCGCTATGTTGAGTTCGTGATCAAGTTGGTTTATTCTTGTAAACCACCCTTCCTCTAAGAATCTGTGTTGGATGCCCCTGAGCTAGTTGGCTGTCGAACAACAACTTGGAGAGTTGGAAGATAAAAGCTTGTCTGACTTAGTTCGTGTTAAGGGATATCTTGTGTGTGTGTTGAAGAAAGATGATATCTTCACCAATTGATCCTCGAGACCAGTTGTTGGACCTATTGTCTTGCCAAAACTTTGATTTGAGGGTGGGCTATTCTCAAATCAAATCAGAACCAACGATGTTCGTAATGTTGTCTTACTCGTGAATTTTCCTCGAGCATACACCATTATATCTTTTGTTCTGACCAATGCTATCACCGTGTTCACATAATCATGGAATTCCATTTATATGGAAACCGGATGAACTGTTGTTGAGCCCATCGACAACATCTTTATCTTCTCCATAATCTTGTTGAACATTAAGCTAGTATTGAAACTTTTGAAAGCATTTCTTCGTGCTAACTCATGAAGCATATGCCTGAAGAAAGAAGTGACTTCCTCTAATTCATGTGCATTTGATGCAAGTTGTCACCGTGAATTCAAGAAAGTCAATGTTGCTTCCTTTGGAATCATCCCAAATCAGTCATGCATACGCATTTAAGTATTCTATGGTTTGGTAGATTAATTACCTCCACTCCATATGTGTTCCTAGCACACCAAGCCACCGATTGATTTGTTCAAGGATAAGAAGTTCAAGTGCTAATCCCAAGGGCCCGTATGACATGCACAAGACATCGTTATTTCAATGATGGTTCCTAATCAACTCGTAGTGTTTTGTTGTAAGACTACCATGTGGTCGTGTTTGTCTGGGACAACGTGTTCACATGTTTGTAGCAGAACCGGTTCATATTTTGGAGCGTACTACCGTAGTCCATTTCCCGAGAATCTCGCAACGCCATCTCGCCGACTTGTGTTGCAAACTTTCATTTTTCTTTCTAGACTCGATGAGTCCGATTGTTCGACACCAACCAGATCTCAATCTCAGCAGATATGATGGTTGGAACATTCCCGACATTTGCATTTTGTTCCCAGCTTGCACCGCCTTTGTGCCAATCCCTTGACCGCCCTTTTCAAAGAATTGTTGTTCAGATCATCTTCGTAAGTGGTCCTACCATGGGTTCCATCCATTTCGATGATAAGCAAAATCATCCATCGCGTTGTCTTCAACCGTAGTCCACATCATCCATTCTAGCCCGAGTATGTCGCTTTTCCAACTTCGCCAAACAATCGCTTGTGAATTGCCTTAGGCTGGTATAAAGAATCTCAATGATCTCTATATCAAAAGTAATTCTTTTGCCACTTAAGGGAATATTTCATGGGTCACCTTCCTTAAGATGTCTCGTTATGGTATCATGGCAACTCAACTCCTCGCTACGCGGACATCCGCTCACCACCCTCTTAAGGCGGATTGTTGTCTACCTAGTGAACCTCGCCATCTGCTCCACTCCATCTCTAGATGTATGCTTCGTCTCAGCCCGAGAGATGTTCAATATCTCATTCCGTGAGTTGATCGTCGGTTGTTCGCTTCTTCGAGAAGATCGATCCTTCTAGAGTTTTCCTTCCTCTCGCTTGTCCTCGATAGTTGAAGTTCTCGAGCATGACATCGAGACAAAGATCATGATTGAATCAATGTGCTTATGAAGTGCAACTTGATCGCTAAGACCGTGTTAGCTTCTCGCCTCTCGCCTCCTTACTCACGCCTTGAATCTCGACGAGATTTTGTTTAGTGGGGTGAGTTGTCACAGCCCCTGAGTTGTTTGTAGTTAGTGGCATCTGGCATCCATGCATCATGTTTGATTTCAAAGGAAATTTGAAGTGGGGATGACCAAGCCCTAGCACTAAAGCAATTCAAATAGGTTCAACTAAGAAAATATTTTTCAATGAATCCAAATGGCCTTCAAAAATGTTCACCATTTTTGGGAAATGCTGGAAACAGTAACCAGAGATATTGCACATTTTTCCATGACATTTGGATTATTGAATTAACTCATATTGTATTTGAATTGGGGCATTTAAATCCTATAAACATTTTTAAATGCTCTAATAATTCTGAAACTAGTTTTGGGTTGTTAGGAATAATCCCAAAAGAGCCCACAATTATTTTCAGGATTTTTGAAAACGTTTTGGTATTTTTAATAAAGCCCAACAGTTGCAGGAAAATTAGAAAACAAAACAGAAGGAAACTTACATGGCGCCACCACCGCCCACCAGCCAGCCCACTGGCCGCCCAGCCTGCCATCAAGGCCAATGAGCTGCTTGGCTTGCCAGCAGTAGCCAAGGTGCTCGGCGGCAAGACAAGCAGCTCGCCACGCAGCTGCACGCCGCTCGCTCGCCTCTCGCCGCCTCACGCTTGACGAGCTCCACGTCGCGCCGACCTCCCGGACATCTCCATTCGCCTCACTGCCTCCTCGCGCTTCCACGCCATGGCCGACGCCACTGCCGCCGCACCGCCGCCAGAGCCGCCTCCGTCTGCCTCCACGCCGCGCCACTGGTCCGAAGCTCCGCCGCCTCTACTCTTCGAGCTAGCCGAGCCCCGAAGCGCCAAGGCTTCTGCCGCCGCACCAACCTCGCCTCAAGCGCCACCGCCGAGATCCTTCGCGCCGCCGCCGCATGAGTTCGCCCTCGACCACGCCGTCTGGCCCTGCCGAGACCGCCGTGAGCTGGGCTACCTTCCTCCTCTCTTCGCCTCCTGCACCACAACAGCACACAAAGTTCACTCAAGACGCTGCTGCCGCGACTCGCCGCCGACGTGTTCCTGCCACCTCCGCCACCTCACCGTGTCCATCGCGACTCACCACGCCGCGTTGAGCTAACTGCACTTCCCGCACTCACCAAGACACCCCAGCCCGAGTTCGCTCACCCAACTCCGGTGGTCGCTAAGTCGCCGGCGCTAACTCCGCCACCCGACCCCAACGGACTCCACCAAGAGCCGCTGCTCGTCACTCGCCACCCGATGGCTCACGACCCATTTGGTGGCGAACGGCTAAACCACTTCCGCCATCAAGGTTGGTTCGCGGCCAAGCTGCTAAACGCGGGGTTTGACTCGACTTTGACCACGGGTGGGCCCAGTGTCAACTTCTAGGTCTATGACATGTGGGCCCCTCTCGCTAACTAAATCAACTTAGTTAAAACTTAATTTAATTAGTTTAATTACCCAACGACATGGGACCCACTGGTCAGTTTGACCTGACCAGCCTGCTGACCACCGACATCATCATGACATAGTGCCGACGCAGAATTTAATTATCGAACTATTTTTACACAGAAATTCCGTAAAATGTTTCAAACTTCAAAAATTCATAGAAATTAATCAGAACTCCAAATGAAACAAATTATATATGAAAATGATCGAAAAATCCAGTCTATCCATCTGCACTGGTTTCATGCATGTTAGAGCAACTTAACCCTGCTGTTTAGATGAAACAAGTTAATGCACCTTTATGACTTCATATATTGGTTTGCATTTGAACCTTTGGTTCAAATGGATTCATTTCAATCTGTTCTAGCTTGCATTAGCCAAAACACATGCATATTGCCATGTCATGAGCATGCATCATATTGTGCATTGCATTGATTGTATTTCTTCTCTCAAGTTTCGTATTCCGCCCTCTCTCTAGACGATGATTCGACGATGAGTTCGATGACACCGATGAAGAAGTATATTATCTTCGATGCTGTGCAAGCAAAACCCCTTGTTCATTCCGACATAATCCTACTCTCTCGCCCTCGCTTCTTTTTACTGCATTAGAACAACAACGATTCATCTCATATTTGCAGTGTAGCTGAACCCCTTTATCCTTTGCATGACCCGTCATTCCACAAGAATAGATGAAACCCACTAGCATGAGTAGGAGTTGTTTGAGCCCTGCTGTGCCTACTCATTCATGCTTGTTTGTCATGCCTGCCATCGCTTAGAGTTGAGTCGGGTCCGATTCATCGAGGATGAATCGAGGTGCGTGAACATGTCCTACTGTGGTGTGAGCTAAGTGTGAACACGACGGTAAAGGTAGCGGTGAGAGGCCATGTAGGAGTACATGGTGGGTTGTCTCATTGCAGCCGCCCTCAGAACTGAGTTCTGTGGTTTGTGATCCATGATTCAGCTACTACCACGCATTGGGTCTCAAACCAATGGACCCTCTCGCTTTAATCACCCTTGTCCTCTCGTCCAGAGTTGCAAGTAGTTTATGGTGTTTGTAGTATGTCTGGAGGCCAGGCGCAGCGCTGACCGTAGGGGTGGGCTGTGATGCGGTAGGCACGTGGTCGGTAAACCGGCGCCTGCTTGGTGTCACGAACCCTGACACATCGCTTGGGGGCTGTGAGCTAAACTCGCCGAACTCCTCATAGATGGAACCCAAATAGGCGATAAACCCAGACTAGGGACTTGAGTGTTTAGGTAGGTCGTGGCCGACACCCACGCTGGGCTTCCGCTGAAGGTTGCCGAGTACATGTCGTAAACGGCGTAAGTGGTGAGAGCGTGTGAAGAAGTACACCCCTCAGGTTAACATCGCCTATTCAATAGCCGTGTCCGCTGTAAAGGACTTCTGGGTGCCTATAACAGTTCATAGACAAGGAAAGTGGATACTCTAAAATACGCAAGATAGTGTGAGTGCTATGGATGGCGCTCGAGGGAGACGGAGCGGATCCATAGTGGTGTATTGATATGGTGAATATGTGGACTCGCAGCGCCACCTCAAAAGAATTACTTGCAAATGTAGTTTAGATAGCCACCGAGTCAAAGCTGGCTTGTCGCTGTTAAACGCCACCATCCCTTTGTTGATAATGATGCATATGTAGTTAGTTCTGATGTAAGTCTTGCTGGGTACATTTGTACTCACGCTTGCCTATTTTATGTTTTTTGCAGAGAGACCTCGGTCTCGCTTAGTAGTTCCGCTGGGACTTCGACGCTTAGCTTGTTACCTCAGCCACGATCTTGTGCCCTCGGCAGATCTGGTAGATAGTCGCTTCATAGCCTTTTTTCATTTATAGATGTCTCTGACTCAGACATGTTGAGCTTCCGCGGTGCCTTGATTTGTATGTTCAATGTTGGGTCATGAGACCCTGCTTGTAATATCTCGCCTCCTGAGCCTAATGAATACATACTTGAGTCGAGAGTCATGTTGTGATGCCATGTTGTATTTGCACATATCGAGCATATTGTGTGTATGTTATTGAAATGCTTGGTATGTGTGGGATCTCGACTATCTAGTTGTTTATCTTTAGTAGCCTCTCATCGGAAATGTCTCCTAGTGTTTCCATCGAGCCATGGTAGCTTGCTACCGCCCGAACACTTAGGCTGGCCGCATGTGTCCTTCTTCGCTCTCGGTCTGTCCTTCGGGAAATGTCACGCTGAGTACCGGAGTCCTCGTTAGCCCGCCACAGCCCGGTTTACCGGAGTCCTCGCTAGCCTAGTGCTACAGCCCGAACTCACTCGCCGATGACCGACACGCTCGATGCTGGGTCATGGATGCTCGTCCTCGTAAGTCTGTGCCACTTTGGGTTTACGATTAGCCATGTCAGCCCGGCTCCTTATCATATGGATGCTAGCGACACTATCATATACGCAGCCAAAAGGCGCAAACGGTCCCGCAAAGGTAAGGCGACACCTGGGAACACCGTATGTGAGGCCGCAAAGTGATATGAGGTGTTACAGCTAGATCGATGTGACATTGAGTCGGGGTCCTGACATATATATAGAAGGTAATGTAATTGCAGCCAAAAAGGTGCTGCATTATTTATGAAAGAAAGTCTGCTATGAGTGCGGATCGATACAAATAGTGCGTAAGCAAGGGATTTGGACTAATTAAATATGTCCTCTCCAGGGGTGAGCTGCGGACTTGGTGTATATAATCGAATTTAATGCTCGTAATTGAGACCACCGAGTGTTCGCCGCAGCCTTCCGCCCCGATCGCTGCATCATGAGTTCGGCAGGTTCATCACGACAGGCCTCTCGTTAACGGAGTCCTGTGGTACACAAAGAAGGAAAATAATAATAAAAGGGGGGGCACACTTATGAGCCCCGTGTGGTCGAACCGCACTGGGTCCATTGCGATCGTGTTCTTCCTCGCGCTTCATGGTACCTCCTAAGCGTAATGATGTACGCGAGGGTTATTCTGCAATCACGCTGGCGGGGTTGGGGCCGATTGCTACACGTGGCTCGATCGCGCCAGTGGTCTTGGTTGGTATTGCTTCGCGCTTTTTTGTCAGATCCGCCATTTAACGGCCGGACTCGAGAATTGCCTTAAGAGGCTGCTCAGATTTCGCCCGAGAGCCGCCAGATGTTCCTTCGTTTCGAGGGAGCGCTCAGATTCCGCTGACCGTGATGACTCCACGAGGGCCTCGCATCTTGAGCTTGAGGTATGCATACGCGGCACCGCTGCTGAATTTTGCAAACGCGTTCGTCCGAAAGCAGAGCGTGATAGCCGCCGCAAAACGGACTATGTCAAGATTAACTCTCTCTCCGAAATTGTCCGGGATCCAAGACCACTTCCAGCAGTTATCGAGCCTGCATAGCTTGGCTTCACACCGGTATGAAACCTTTAAAGGTTGTCTTTGTAGGTTTAATCCTTGAGGGTCTATGCCCATTTTATGGCGACCGATCCTCGATAAAGCAGGTTCAGTTACTACCGCCGGCCCATCAGACTCTCGTGAGGTGAAATCCATCGACGCATTGGGTCTAAAACCACGCGCGAATCCGCCATGGCGATGCTGGTCGGATGGTCTCTTCGATCGAAAGTGATCGGACAAGAGGACCATGGATTGAACTGGGCGATCGCTCCATCGCATAGACATCCCTTAGTGCGCGCTTCCTCTCCCTATTGGGTATATGGGTCGCAGAATCATGTTCACCGTCTGCACTTGTGGGGAAAACCCTTCGTCTCTATTGTTCGGGCGGTCGGGTCTCCTCCTTGTTGTCTCTGCTTAGCCCCTTGTCATTGTTTTCGCAATTAACTTGCTCGCTTGCTTGAACACCCAGAATCTCTATTAGTGTGATTAGCTGGTTTTTCAGGGTGCCATGTATCCGCATACGCGTCGAGTATTCGATCCAAATTGGACGGACCCGGAGTGGTTCTTTGAATGGCTTCTTCCGCTGATCGGTTTAGAGCCTCTAATCCGCGCTGACCGCCGATCCTCCTTATCGCCGCCAAATGTGGCGCTTTGTTTTGTTTCAACGTGACTCGCCGTTGTTGTCCTTAGTATCCGGACTGCCAGAATTTTTACGGAGATTGTTGCTGCGAGCTAGCCAGCTATCCTCTCCCGCGCGTAAGGGTCATTAATGATGTGAGGGCTGCCATAGATTTCGCTTTTCCTCGTCCCAGTGCCGGCTAGCCATTCGTCATGATGTTATGCTTGAAGGCTGCAAGGGCGCCTCGATCCCGACAATGACGATTTGGTTTTTCTTTGTCGTGAACCGTGGTCCAGAATTGTCCGCCGACTCGTCTGGCTGTTGAATGATGTGGCTTAGGTCATCGGCGCTCGGTGGTCGCATACACGCGTCTCGGAAGTTGTCGAGAATGCGGCTTCCGTGTCTTCCCAGCACCCAATTGACTCGCGGGCAAGCTGTTTAGCCAATGCCGAGCTGGTCCTTAAGCTTGAGTGGGAGATACTTGATGGCATGGAGATTGCCGCCGGGCCATATGGATGTGGAGAAGATAATCTTCGATCCAAACCACGGGTCTCATAGTGCCATCGAGGATTCGATGTTTACGGGTTTAAACCTTCGGGATTTGATGATCCATTACTTCGCTGAAGCATAGCGGTGTGCGGCGCTCAGATTGAGCAATATCACGACGATCTCGAGAGAGAGCGATGTTCGCCAGTTCGCCCGCCGGGTTATTGTATCCGCGCGACGGATTTTTTTCATGGGTCGGGGCACCCACGGATCTCAGAGATGGATCTGGATTGCCTTGCTTTGTCCTCCAAGATGTCTCGCAAGTCCGACGCTGCTCCTCTTGGCTTCAGACTTTTTGGAGCGATGCCGGGTACGGTCTTGGCTGGGGCCCGATGCTCTTCGCCACGACCACGGGTGGTCGGTCACCGATCATGCGCGCCGGTGATGGAGGTATGTATGCTTCCTCCTCTAATCGGGGAGCAGCTTATGCCTTGGGTAGCTTTTGAGGGCGTCTGTTTATACTCTTCGCCGCGAGGACTTCGGTCCATCGATCGCCAAGAGGTCCCGATCAGCTTGAAGCTAGTGCTGC
Source organism: Aegilops speltoides (assembly GCA_021437245.1). NCBI lineage: Eukaryota > Viridiplantae > Streptophyta > Magnoliopsida > Poales > Poaceae > Aegilops > Aegilops speltoides. The sequence continues at coordinate 36,280 of JAHHZJ010000670.1, read as the reverse complement.
TTTTTCTTTAGGCTGTTTGTCGGGCGATAAGCCCGCGCTTGAAACGCTTCTTGTTCGACGGGATCTCGTGTACGATTTAATTGGCCATCGCTGAGGCTTGCTTCGCCTTCGAGGGAGGCATATAGTTATGATCCTCGACCTTCGGCTCGCCGCCTCTCGTGAGGGCTTGCTTCGTGATCCTCCCGCTGAGTCTTGCCGAGGGGATTGTCTTCGCACTCTCTGGGTATTATTATCTCCTCGTGCCGAATCTCCATTCTTGCTGTGGCGGATTTAGAGCGCGCCCGACGCCGTGTTTGGGCTGCTTTTTAAAGAGTCTGCCTCCGCTTCTTCTTCGCCGCCCCTCAGATTTTGGGGTGTCCACTATGTATATGTCGATGACGAGGTGGTCTTCCAAAGGCCCTGTAGGCGCTGGTTCTCGCTCGCCTCCCGCATCGCCGTCCATAGTGTCGATGTCGCCGGAGTCGTAGTTCAGCATGTCGGTTAGATCGCCGACGGCGGATACAAAGTGGGTGGTGGGTGGGCTCAATTTCTTCGTCGTCTGCAGAGCCCAACCATCCCGCCATAGTCCGCCAGACTCTCCGATAACGAGATGCTTTAGCGATTTAGGATGTCGCCAAAGGGCGAGTGTTGGAAGATGTCCGCGTGGTGAATTTATAACCGCGCCTAATCCGAATCAATTGGTAGGGCGGGAGGTTGGGAGTCCGCAAGGAGTCCGGAACCTCGAATCACAAGTTTCATGGGGACAAGATTAGCGCTCGCCCATCGCTGCGGAAGTTGAAGCCCTCAAGGCGTGTCCATCCACCAATCTCGGTCCGGGCGACGGCTCGACTAATGGCCAAAGCGGATTCGCAGCGGCCACCAAGGCACCGTCCGCCGCAGAGCTAGATCATGCCCATCGTAATAAAGGCGGCTCGCTTGGTCAGGGCTCGAGCCCGCCGAAGATCAAGTCTCCGCGACGCTGGCCGTGAAGTTTAGACTTCCGGACCGACCCGACGGCCAGGCATAGCTTCGATCCGCTCCAGATGGCTGCTTAATTAGCCCAGAAAGCGGCCGCCGACGAAGATCTGTCCGGGAGAAAAGTCTCACCTCGACAGCGTTGTTGGTTGAAGATGCCATCGGGCCTATCGGTGACGCAAGAGGAACTCTCAATGAAAGCACCAATGTCGGTGTCAAACCGCGGATCTCGGTAGGGGGTCCCGAACTGTGCGCCTAGGCGGATGGTAACAGGAGACGGCGACACGATGTTTTTACCTGTGTTCGCCCTCTCGATGGAGGTAAAACCCACGCCCCGCTTGATTAATATTGATGATATGGGTAGTACAAGAGTGGATCTACCACGAGATCAAGGAGGCTAAACCCCAAAGCTAGCCTATGGTATGATTGTTGTAATGTATGTTGTGTCTCACGGACTAAAGCCCTCCGGCTTATATAGATACCGGAGGAGGCTAGGGTTACACGTAGTCGGTTACAATGGTAGGAGATCTACATATCCGATTGCTAAGCTTGCCTTCCACGCCAAGGAAAGTCCCATCCGGACACGGACGGAGTCTTCAATCTTGTATCTTCAGTAGTCTTGGAGTCCGCGACGATGATAGTCCGACCGTCCTGACACCCCTAGTCCAGACTCCTCACTTTGCCAAGGCAATTGCACCAAGATTGTCACAGAAGATCTTCATTGGTCCCGATGCACTAGGTATGACACCTAGATCGGAAATGAACTCCTTCATCCGCATTCTTCATTTGCTGCTTCGTAGCAGCTATGTACTCCGCTTCACATGTAGATCCCGCCACGACGCTTTGTTTAGAACTCGCACCAACTTACGCTCCACCGCTTAATAAAAACACGATCCGGTTTGCGATTTAGAATCGTCCGGATCAGTGTCAAAGCTTGCATCGACGTAACCATTTACGTACCAGCTCTTTGTCACCTCCATATACGAGAAACATATCCTTAGTCCTTTTCGTGTATTTCAGATGTTCTTGATCATTGCCCAGTGATCCACCTCGATTACTTTGGTACCTTCCTCGCCAAGCTTATTGCTACATACGTTAGGTCTGGTACACAACATTGCATACATGATAGAGCCTATGGTCAAGCATAAGGAACATCTTTCATTTTCTCTATCTTCTCGTGGTCGAGCATTGAGTTTGACTCAACTTCACACCTTGTAGCACAGCAAGAATCCTTTCTTCGCTCGATCCATTTTGAACTTTTTCAAAATTTTGTCAAGGTATGTGCTTTGTGAAAGTCCTATTAAGCGCCTTGATCTATCTCTATAGATCTTGATGCCCAATATGTAAGCAGCTTCACCGAGGTCTTTCACCGAAAAACTTTTATTCAAGTATCCCTTTATGCTATCCAGAATTCTATATCATTTCCAATTAATAATATGTCATCTACATATAAAATTAGAAATGCTACAGAGCTCCCACTCACTTTCTTGTAAATACAGTGCTTCTCCAAAAGTCTCAGATAAAACCATATGCTTTGATCACACTATCAAAGCGCTTATTCCAACTCCGAGATGCTTGCACTAGTCCATAAATGGAACGCTGGAGCTTGGACACTTTGTTAGCACCTTTTGATCAACAAAACCTTCCGCTGCATCATATACAACTCTTCTTCTAGAAATCCATTCAAGAATGCAGTCTTGACATCCATTTGCCAAATTTCATAATCATGAAATGCAGCAATAGCTAACATGATTCTGACAGACTTAGGCATCGCTACGGGTGAGAAAGTCTCATCGTAGTCAACCCCTTGAACTTGTCGAAAACCTTTTGCAACAAGTCGAGCTTTATAGACAGCTACATTACCATCAACGCCACCTTCTTCTTAAAGATCCATTTATTCTCAAGGGCTTGCCGATCATCGGCAAGTCAACCAAAGTCCACACTTTGTTTTCATACATGGATCCCATCTCCGATTTCATGGCCTCTAGCCATTTTATGAATCTGGCTCATCATCGCTCTCATAGTTCGAGGTTCATCATGGTCAAGTAACATGACTTCTAGAATAGGATTACCGCATCACTGTGCGGATCTTACTGGGTAGACCCACGAGGTTCAAGATAAACTTGATCTCAAGTATCATGATCATTATTATTAGCTTCTCACTAATTGGTGTAGTTGTCACAGAACCGGTTCTTGTGATGAACTACTTTCCAATAAGGGAGTAGATACAATTATCTCATCAAGTTCTACTTTCCTCCCACTCACTTCTTTCGAGAGAAACTCTTCTAGAAAGGATCCATTCTTAGCAACGTAATGTCTTGCCTTCGGATCTGTGGATAGAAGGTGTACCCAATGTACTCTTTTGGGTATCCTATGAAGACACATTTTTCGATTTGGGTTCGAGCTTATCCGTTGAAGTTTCTTCACATAAGCATCGCAGCCCCAAACTTTAAGAAACGACAACTTTGGTTTCTTGCCAAACCACAGCTCCTAAGGCGCTGCCTCAACGGATTTTGATGGTGCCCTATTTAACGTGAATGATGCCGCTCTAAAGCATAACCCCAAAATGATAGCGTAAATCTGTAAGAGACATCATAGATCGCACCATATCTAGTAAAGCACGATTACGAATGCTCGACACACTATTTCGCTGTGGTGTTCCAGTGTATGGAGTTGCTAAACTATTCCACATTGTTTTAAGTGTGAACAAACTCGAACTCAAATATTATCCTCCACGATCAGATCAGAGAAACTTTATTTTCTTGTTACGATGATTTTCCACTTCACTCAAATTCTTTGAACTTTTCAAATGTTTCAGACTTGTGTTTCATTAAGTAGATATACCCATATCTGCTCAAATCATCTGTGAAGGTGAGAAAATAACGATATTCGCCATGAGCCTCAACATTCATTGACCACAAACATCAAGATGCATGATTTCCAACAAATCAGCTTGTTTCGCCCATAGTTCCGAGAACGGCGTTTTTAGTCATCTTGCCCATAAGGCACGGTTCGCAAGTACCAAGTGATTCATAATCAAGTGATTCCAAAAGTCCATCAAGAAGGAGTTTCTTCATGCGCTTTACACCGATATGACCCAAACGGCAAGTACACAAATAAGTTGCACTATCATTATCAACTCTGCATCTTTTGGTTTCAACACTATGAATATGTGTATCACTACTATCGAGATTCAATAAAATAGACCACTCTTCAAGGGTGCATGACCATAAAAGATATTACTCATATAAATAGAACAACCATTATTCTCTCGATTTAAATGAATAACCGCCTCGCATCAAACAAGATCCAGATATAATGTTCATGCTCAACGCCGGCACCAAATAACAATTATTCAGGTCTAAAACTAATCCCAAGGTAGATGTAGAGGTAGCGGCCGACCGCGATCACATCGACTTTGGAACCGCTTTCCACGCATCATCATCACCTCGCCCTGGCCGCTGCTCGCTATTCCGTAGTCCCTATTTCGAGTTGCAAAAATTAGCAATAGAACCAATATCAAATACCGAGGTGTTACTACGTGAACACTAATATACACGCAGAAGTAGGACTAGGGTATTACGCATCCTTGCGGCCCAAACCTGGGTAAACGCCCCGAGTGCTTATGCTGGCTGCAAATCCGGCTCTTCTCACAACCCCGCACCCCGCAACCGTAGTAAGGATTCTTGTGATCCCATAGGTGTCGTTTCCACCGATAGGGGGGTTCCGGTAACCCCTCTGGTAGTCCGGTATGTACCCGATACATTCCGGAACCCTTCTGGTGTCCGAATACTACCTTCCAATATATTATTCTTTACCTCTCGACCATTTCGAGACTTCTCGTCATGTCCATATCTCATCTAGGAATCCGAACAACCTCTCGTCACCAAAACACGAACTCATATAATACATATCGCCATCGAACGTTGCTGCAAGTAGACCCTATGGGTTCAAGAACTATGTAGACATGACCGAGACACTTCTCCAGTCAATAACCAATAGCAAAACCTAGATGCTCATAGTGGTTCCCACATATTCTATGAAGATCTTTATTGGTCGAACCACTATGTCAACATACGTTATTCCCTTTGTCATCGCTATGTTACTTGCCCGAGATTCGATCGTCGGTATCTTCATACCTAGTTTAATCTTGTTACTGGAAAGTCTCTTTACTCATTCCATAATGCATCATCCCGCAACTAAATCATTAGTCACATTGCTTTCAAGGCTTCATATGATGTGCATTACCGAGAGGGCCCAGAGATACTTCTCTGATTCTCGGCATTGTTGAGGAAATCGTTAACCGGTAGCTGCTCGGTTGGCTGGTGAGTAGGGCATTAATCGGCTAATCGGCAAGTTAATCGGCCATTTAATCAATTAATCGGACGATTTATTGGTTCATAGGATACTTTGTGACCCTACGAGTAGGGATTAATCGGCAAGTTAACTGGTTAATCAAATGAATTCTTTAATAGGGATTCTCGGAGTGACAAATCATAATCTCGATCTATGCCAACCCAACATAGACCTTCGGAGATACCGGTAGAGATTCTTTATAGTCACCCAGTTACGTTGTGACGTTTGATAGCACATAAGGCATTCCTCCGGTGTCCGGGAGTTGCATAATCTCATAGTTGGAGGAATTTGTATTTGACATGAAGAAAGAAGTAGCAATAAAACTGAATGATCATTATGCTAAGCTACTGGATGGGTCTTGTCCATCACATCATTCTCCTAATGATGTGATACTGTTCATCAAATGACAACACATGTCCATGGCTAGGAAACTTAACCATCTTTGATCAACGAGCTAGTCAAGTAGAGGCATACTAGGGACACAGTGTTTTGCCTATGTATTCACACATGTATCAAGTTTCCGGGTAATTGATACATCTCCGTCCTATCTATAATTTTTGATCGTTTCATGCCAATATTATTCAACTTTTACATACTTTTGTCAACCTTTTATAAGATTTATTTGGACTAACTTACTTATCCAGTGCCCAGTGCCAGTTCCTGTTTGTTGCATGTTTTAGTGTCGCAGAAAATCCATATCAAACGAAGTCCAAATGTGATGAAACTCTACGGAGAATTCTTTTGGAATATTTGTGATTTTTTGGAGGTGGAATCAACGTAAATAGAGGACCGAGGCCACCACAACCCACCAGTATGCTGCCACCAGCCCAGCGCACTCGGTGTATCGTGCCTCCGAACCTTGGTTGGAGCTATACTTTAGGCACAAGGAAGCTTGTATCCAGAAAAAACCGTGTAAAAAGATCAGCGCAATAGGAGTTACGGATCTCCGGGAATTTAAGAAACCGTGAAGGCCAAGATCTAGGGAGCGCGAAACAAAATAGAACAGAGAGGGAGATCCAATCTTGGAGGGGCTCCTGCCCCTCCGCCGCCATAGAGACCATGGACCAGAGGAGGAAACCTCCTCCCATCTAGGGGGGAGGCCAAGGAAGAAGAAGAAGGAGGGGGCTCTCTCCCCCTCTCTCCCGGTGGCGCAGGAGTGCCGCCGGGGCTAGGATCGTGACGGCCATCTTCATCAACAATCTTGCTACCGTCAACATCAACTCTCTCCCCATCTATGCAACGGTGTAAGACCCCTTCTCCCCGCTGTAATCTCTACTTAAACATGGTGATCAACTCCATATATTATTTCACAATGATCTATCGTCATCCTATGATTTTGAGTAGATCCGTTTTGTCCTATGGGTTAATTGTGATCTTGGTTGGTATGATTGTATATTTTATTTATGGTGCTTTCCTACGGTGCCTCCATCTCACGTAAACGTGAGCTCTCACTGTAGGGTGTTGCAACACGCTCATGATTTTCTTATGGTGGGTTGCGAGAGATGTGGCTTAAACCTGTCATGCTCGGGAACGGGGTCCCTGACTTGCTCGCCTGCCCCATGCGGCGTGGTTTCAAAGGGGGCCTAGCACGGCCTATCTTCACCAACACAAGCCCAAGACTCGCTAGGGGGGCTGAGACTTATGGGCGCACGACAAGGAGCTTCTCAGCACGGCCTCATCAGCCGGGCTCATGAGGAGGCGGAGAGTTCAAGGCGGTACCTCGTGAGGTGCCCATGATGCAAGCCATGATGACCAAGGGCACTAGTCGGGCGCCAGCCCACGCAAAGGTCCTCCTTTCCTCTTGGTGCAAAGGAGCAAGCGCAAAGTAGAGCATCAAGCAAAGGCATCCATTTCGTGCAACAAGACCAAGACCAGCCCAACGGCAGAAGGAAGTCATCAGGAGCCCAAGCAGCATCACCACCAGAGCCTTTGACAAAGCGTGGACCAACTTTAGTCAGATAAGTGTACCCAATGTTCCCTTCAAATGGCTAATTGTTGGCGCCTTTCCCGCCAATATTTGGGAAGAGGCCTGTGGCCTTTGCCTATAAATAGGACTAGCCACCCCTGGGTAGAGGCACCTAATCGAGAGAGAAAGAGAGAGAAAGAGAGAGAGAGAGAGAGAGAGAGAGAGAGAGAGAGAGGCGGCCGAACTCCTCCTAGGAGTTCATCGTCTCACCCAAGAAATGCACTCGCGAGCCTGTTCTTCCTTGTAGTGTTCATCAACAGCCCAAGAGGCAATCCACCACACCACACACTAGAGTAGGGTATTACACCGCAATGGTGGCCTGAACCGTATAAACTCAGGTCTCTTGTGTTGTTCTTTCGTAGTTTAGATCCTAGCGAGTCGGCGAGGAGCAGTAGGTAGAGGGCTAAATCTCTCTGCGGCACCCTAGTGTTCAAACCTCAAGGGTCTGCCAGTAACCCGAATCGACATTTGGCGCGCCAGTAGGTGCGCCGATCCGCCGCCACTTCAAGGCCCCTGTCAGATCATCATCACCATGTTCCGCGACTCAGCGGGCAACCCCGATCCCTGGTGGCTTGGCCCGCCACAGAGCCGCCGCCCGGCGATCCCATGCCCCAGTGCAGCTCGGGGTCCGCAGGCACTTCGGCCGTGGCGACGCGACAGTTCGACAGCTCACATCATGGCAGCGCGGTCGGCAGCAAGGGCTTCCAACCACGCCATGCCACGACGCCGCATAACCGCCGGAGCAAAGGAACTCAAGGGCTGCGCCACAAGGGTCCGAGAGCTGCTGCAGCAGGCAGCTGATGGAAGGCGGCCGCGACGCGTCGCTAGAGCGGTGGCAAGCTCCCGGCTTTGCCGCCTCGGGCTCACCCTTCGCGACTCAGCTCCTCGCTCAGCCCAGTGGCGGCACGCTGGGGTTCCACGCCACCGCTGGCTCCAAGGCTACCCAACACCAGCGGTTGCTTAAGACTGGCCAGCGAAGCGCCGACTACCGCCGCTGAAGAAGGACTGTCACACCCACGGCGCCAGGTCACGCCGCCACACCACCCCTAGGTGGGCGATCAAGTAGCTGCATGGCACGCAGAGCGCTATGGCGGCCTTCGGATGGCGGCCCCAAGAATACGTGCCCCACATGATGGACCAAGGGCACTCGCATGAGGGCGTAACAAGGCTCGCCTCACCTAAGTCGGGGGACGAGGCGCCAGAAGCTGAGCTCTTCTAGGAGCCCCGGGACGGCCCCAACGGCCATGCAGGAAGCGACGATTATCAGGTACCACTAATCCCTCAGGAGCAGGCATACACTAATCATGGGTCGCAGGAGGTGCAGGTCGCCACAGCGAGCAGCTGCCCTGCTCCCGCAGTCTCCTACCACTCAGGAGGAGAGCGTCGAGGGCTGCAGGAGAGGGGTCGAGATTCGGCATCACCACCGTGACGTTCGGAGCAAGGCGTTCTTAGGATGTAGGCCTCATCGGGAGGTGCCTCAGGCCTGCCTCGACGGAGGACCCGTGGTCGCCGGGGAACCACGACGACCGCTTACCCCATCGGCGCGCCCTGGTTCCGGGTCGCTGCTGATGGCACTAGAGTGTGGCGCAGGGGCCCTCGCTCGCGATATGAAGCAAGGCCGGTACTGTGAAGAAGGCCCAATGCCTCGTGAAGCTCGCCTCCCCGTGACACTCTCACGTAATAATGAGTGGGCTGTACACGCCCGAGTCTCGTGGGTGCTCGCCATGCCATGGGGCTCCCTCCCACGCCCAATGGCAGCACTTAGCTCCGCTACCGGTGAGAAGACGCCCAAGACTAGACTAGGTGCCGACGCGCCTTTTTTTCTCGCTTTCATTGCTTTTCCCTTGGTTGTCGCTTCCCCAATCGGATTTAAGTTGACTCAATTTGAGATTTGGCGGTGTTTGGGAAGGGTGCTTAGTCTCGCTCGAGCACCGCGCTTCGTTACAACTTTGCCTCACCGCTTCCCTCGTGAGCTCCCTCGCGAGCTGGGTCTGCCTAGCTTATGCGGCAGCCCAGATCGCCACCGTCAGATCCTCTCGTGAGGTTTTTCACTGAAGATCCTACGGATTCGATCAGGAGACACTCGAGACACCACAGCCCCCCACAATCTATCTTAGGGCCCGCACGGGATAAAGGTAAACTAGCCAGCCGGCTCGTCGTCCAGCCAACCACTTGGCGCGGGCGTACGGGTGATGTAGCATCCACTAAGTGCGCTAAACATGAGTTTTACATGAGGAGCACCCCCTCCCAAAATCCTCTTACAACCATCAGGTCAAAACCTGAGTTCTATTCATGCAGGTAAGGAAACGGAATGATACGCTGTCACCGGATAAAACCCCAATGCATCCTCGTGAGCACCGCCGAATCGTTGTCGGCGTCCGCTCGCCATCGCTTTCGCGCTGTCATCAGCGCGCGTCAGATCGTTACACCACGCCGCCTCATCGGGCGCCACGATCGCTGCCGTTATCTCAAGCGGCGGCCCCGACGAGAGCGCCCATGTTGTCTTCCACTTGCTGGCGCCAGTCGCCCCGGACGGCTCGGGGATCAGCGATGGCGCATCAAGTCGGGCGGGGATCCTGTTGGGGAACGCTGCAAAAATTAAAATTTTCCTACGGTTTCACCAAGATCCATCTATGAGTTCATCTAAGCAACGAGTCATGGGAGAGAGTTTGCATCTACATACCACTTGTAGATCGCGTATGAAGCTTGCAAGGTGATGATGGAGTCGCACTCGACGTGATTCAGATCACCGACGCCCAAGTGCTGAACGGACAGCACCTCCGCTGCTCAACACACGACGGACGGAGACGCCTCCTTCTTGATCCAGCAAGGGGAAGGAGAGGTTGAGGAAGCTCGCCCAATGGCAGACGACGGCGTGGTGGTGTTGGTGCAAGAAGATCTCGGCTGGCTTCGCCAAGCGCCACGAGGAGGAGAGGTGTTGGGAGGGAGGGCTGCGCCTTGGAGATGGGGCACAGCCCCCCTCTCCCCCCTATATATAGGCCCTCAGGCGCCCCCCGAGATCCAATCTCCAAGGGGGCGGCGGCCAAGGGGTGGAGTGCCCCTGCCAAGGGGGCGCCCCACCCCTAGGGTTTCAACCCTAGGCGCAGGGGTGGGCCTAGGGGCGACCAGCCCACTATGGGCTGGTTCCTTCCCACTTCAGCCCATGGGGCCCTCCGGATGGGTGGCCCCACCTGTGGACCCCGACCTTCCGTGGTCCCAGACATTACCGGAGACCCAAACTTTCCCGATGGTCAAATACCACTTCCTATATATTATTCTTTACCTCCGACCATTCCGAACTCCTCGTGACGTCCGGATCTCATCCGGACTCAACAACATTTGTAGTCACATACTAGTCTTCCTATTAACCCTAGGCCACCGAACCTTATGTGTAGACCCTACGGGTTCGGGAGACACGCAGACATGACCGAGACGACTTCGGCAATAACCAACAGCGGGTCTGGATACCCATGTTGGCTCCTACATGCTCCTCGATGATTTCATCGGTTGAACCACGATGTCGAGGATTCGATCAAACCCTCAGATGCAATTCCTTTGTCAATCGGTACGTTATTTGCCCGAGACTCGATCGCCGTATCCCAATACCTTGTTCAGCCTCATACGCAAGTCACTTTACTCGCATCAGAATGCATGATCCCGTACAACACCTTGGTCACCTTGAGCTCATTATGATGATGCATTACCGAGTGGGCCCAGAGATACCTCTCCGCCATACGGAGTGACAAATCCTAGCCTCGATCCGTGTCAACCCAACAGATACTTTCGAGATACCTATAATGCACCTTTATAGTCACCCAGCCACGCCAGACGCTTGATACACCCAAGGCACTCCTATGGTATCCGGAGTTACACGATCTCATGGTCGAAGGAAGAGATACTTGACATTGGCAAAGCTCTAGCAAACGAACTACACGATCTTTTATGCTATGCTTAGGATTGTCTTGTCCATCACATCATTCTCCTAATGATGTGATCCCGTTATCAACGACATCCAATGTCCATAGTCAGAAACCATGACTATCTGCTGATCACAACGAGCTAGTCAACTAGAGGCTCACTAGGGACATATTGTGGTCTAAGTGTTCACACGTATTACAATTTCCTGATAATACAGCTTATAGCATGAACAAAAGACAATTATCATGAACAATGAAATATAATACTTTTATTATTGCCTCTAGGGCATATTTCCAACAGTCTCCCACTTGCACTAGAGTCACCAATCTAGTTACATTGTGATGAATCGAACACCCATAGAGTTCTCGTGTTGATCATGTTTTGCACGCGAGAGAGGTTTAGTCAACGGATCTCATGACATTCAGATCCGTGTGCACTTTGTAAATCTCTATGTCTCCATCTTGAACATTTTCACGGATGGAGTTGAAACGACGCTTGATGTGCTCGGTCTTCTTGTGAAACCTGGCCCTTGGCAAGGGCAATAGCTCCAAAGGTTGTCACAGAAGAGTTTGATCGGCCCCGACGCATTGGGTATGACTCTAGGTCGGTGATGAACTCCTTCACCCAAATCGCTTCATGCGCTGCCTCCGAGGCTGCCATGTACTCCGCTTCACACGAGATCCCGCCACGACGCTTCGCTTGTAAAATGCACCAGCCATCGCTTCCACCATTCAACATATACACGATCCGTTTGTGACTTAGAGTCATCCAGATCTCGAGTCGGCTTAGCGCCGACGTAACCCTTTACGACGAGCTCTTCGCTCCTCCATAAACGAGAAACATGTCCTTTGTCCTTTTCGTGTACTTCAGATATTCTTGACCGCTGTCCAGTTGTTCCTTGCCGGGATTACTTTGGTATCTTGCAACCAAACTTACGGCAAGGTTTACATCGGTCCGTACACAAAGATGGCATACATAATAGATCCTATGGCTGAAGCATAGGGATGACACTCATCTCTTCTTTATCTTTTGTCGTGGTCGGTGATCGAGCCGAGCTCAATCTCACACCTTGTAACATAGGCAAGAACCCTTCTTGACTGATCCATTTTGAACCTCTTCAAAATCTTATCAAGGTATGTGCTTTGTGAAAGACCTATGAGGCGCCTCGATCTATCTCTATAGATCTTGATGCCTAATATATAAGCAGCTTCTCCAAGGTCCTTCATTGAAAAACACTTATTCAAGTAGGCCTTAATGTTGTCCAAGTTTTGCATCATTTCCCATCAAGAGTATGTCATCTACATATAATAGGAGAAATGCTACAGAGCTCCCACTCACTTTCTTGTAAACGCAGCTTCTCCATAAGTCTGATAAACCCAAACGCTTTGATCATCTCATCAAAGCGAATGTTCCAACTCCGAGATGCTTGCACCAGTCCATAAATGGATCGCCGAGCTTGCATACTTTGTTAGCGCTCGAGGATCGACAAAACCTTCCGCTGCATCATATACAGCTCTTCCTTAAGATGTCCGCTAAGGAATGCCGCTTTGACGCCCATCCGCCATATCTCATAATCATAGTATGCGCAATTGCTAACATGATTCGGACGGACTTCAGCTTCGCCACGGAGAGAATGTCTCGTCAGAAGTCAATCCCTTGAACTTGTCGATAACCCTTAGCGACAAGTCGAGCTTTATAGATGGTAACATTACCATCCGCTATCCGCCTTCTTCTTAAAAATCCATTTGTTTTCTATCGCCACGATCATCGGGCAAGTCTGCCAAAGTCCATACTTTGTTTTCATACATGGATTCTATCTCGGATTTCATGGCTTCAAGCCATTTGTTGGAATCTGGCCCGCCATCGCTTCTTCATAGTTCAAGGTTCACCATTGTCTAACAACATGATTTCCGTGACAGGGTTGCGTACCACTGGTGCGGAACGTGTCCTTGTGGACCTACGGTTCAAGAGTAACTTGATCCAAGTACCTTGATCATCATCATTGTTTTCCTCTTCACAGGGGGCATCACAGAACGGTTTCCTCGCGCCGCACCACTTTCCTGCTCGAGAGGTAGTACTTCATCGAAGTTCTACTTTCCTCCCACTTACTTCTTTCGAGAGAAACTCTTTTCCGTAAAGCATCCGCTTTGGCAACAAAGATCTTGCCTTCGATCTTAAGTAGAAGGTATACCCGACAGCTTCCTTAGGGTATCCTATGAATACGATTTTTCCGACTTGGGTTCGAGCTTTTCAGTTGAAGTTTCTTGACATAAGCATCGATCCCCAAACTTTTAGAAACGATAGCTTAGGTTTCTTCCCAAACCATAATTCATACGGTGTCGCCTCAACGGATTTAGATGGTGCCCTATTTAAAGTGAATGTAGCTGTCTCTAGAGCGTATCCCCAAAATGATAGCGTAAATCGGTAAGAGACATCATAGACCGCACTATATCCAATAGAGTGCGACACGACGCTCGACACACCGCTTTCACCGAGGTGTTCCAGCGGCGTGAGTTGTGAAACGATTCCACATTTTCTTAAGTGTGTACCAAATTCGTGACTTAAGTATTCTCCTCCACGATCCGATCAGAGAACTTTATCTTTCGGTCACGTTGATTCTCCACCTCATTCTGAAATTCCTTGAACTTTTCAAAGGTCTCAGATTTGTGTTTCATTAAGTAGACATACCCATATCTACTTAAGTCATCAGTGAGAGTGAGAACATAACGATATCCTCCGCGAGCCTCAACGCTCATTGGACCGCACACATCGGTATGTATGATTTCCAACAAGTTGGTTGCTCGCTCCATTGTTCCGAGAACGGAGTCTGGTCATTTTGCCTAAGAGGCATGGTTCGCATGTGTCAAACGATTCATAATCAAGAGACTCTAAAAGTCCATCAGATGGAGCTTCTTCATGCGCTTGACACCAATGTGACCAAGGCGGCAAGTGCACAAGTATGTGGGACTATCGTTATCAACTTTACATCTTTTGGCATCCACACTATGAACATGTGTAATATTACGCCGAGATTCATTAAGAATAAACCATCGACCATCGGAGCATGACCATAAAACATATCTCTCATATAAATCGAACAACCATTATTCTCAGACTTAAATGAGTAGCCATCTCAGATTAAACGAGATCCAGATACAATGTTCATGCTCAAACTTGGCACTAAATAACAATTATTGAGGTTCAAAACTAATCCCGAGGTAAATGTAGAGGCAGCGTGTCGACGGCGATCACATCGACTCGAACCATTCCCGACACGCATCGTCACCTCGCCCTTCGCCAGCCTCCGCTTATTCCGCAGCTCCTCGCCAGAGTTACAAATATGAGCAACGACATCGTATCAAATACCTGTGAGTTACTACGAGTAATCGTAAGGTACACATCAATTACATGTATATCAAATATACCTTTGGTGTTGCCGCCTTCTTATCCGCTAAGTATTTGGGGCAGTTCCGCTCCAAAGGACCCTTCCCTTGCAATAAAAGCACTCACCTCGTGCTTGGGTCCATTCTTTGACTTCTTCCCGCAATCGGCTTATCGGGCGCTGCAACTTCCTTGCCGCCCTTCTTGAAGTTCTTCTTACCCTTGCCCTTCTTGAACTTAGTGGTCTTATTGACCATCAACACTTGATGTTCTTTCTGATTTCAGCCTCACGACTTCAGATCGAGAACACTTCAGAATGGTCTTTACCATCCCCTCGCATGTTGTAGTTCATCACAAAGCTTTTGTAGCTTGGTGGGAGCGATCGAGGATTCTGCCAATGACCGCCTATCCGGGAGGTTAATGTTCACTGGTCATACGACAGTGCAACCTGCATATCTTCAGATGTGCTCACCGACGTAACTATTTTCCTCCATCTTACAACTATAGAACTTGTCGAGACATCATATCTCTCGACCCGGCATGAGCTTGGAAAACTAGTTTCAGCTCTTCAACATCTCATATGCTCCGTGATGCTCAAAACGCTTTTGGAGCCCCGGTTCTAAGTCAGAAGCATGCCGCACCGAACGAGGGAGTAATCATCAAGACGAGCTTGCTGCCGCTCATAACGCCTTGGTTCTTCGACGGAGCGCCACCTAGCGGTCCTTCTAGGACATATTGCTTCCTCGGCAGCTATGAGGATGATCTCGTGTTCCGACCCACCAGATAGTTGCTGCCATCATCTTTCAGCTTGGTTTTCTAGGAACGCTGAAGTTCATGTTGACATTAGCGCTGGCCATTGATCTACAAGACATATTTGCAAAGGTTTTAGACTAAGTTCATGATAATAAAGTTCTAATCAAAATTATGAACTCCCACTTAGATTAGACATCCTCTAGTCATCTAAGTGTTACACGATCCGAGTCGACTAGCCCGTGTCCGATCATCACATGAGACGGACTAGTCATCGCCGTGAACATCTTCATGTTGATCGATCTTCCATACGACTCGTGTTCGACCTTTCGTCTCCGTGTTCCGAGGCCATGTCCGCACATGCTAGGCTCGCAAGTTAACCCTAAGTGTTTTCGCCATGTAAACTGTCTTACACGCGCTGTATGTGAACGTAAGAATCCATCACACCCGATCATCACGTGGTGCTTAGAAGCACTTAACTGTAGCAACGGTGCACGCTTAGGGAGAACACTTGAAATTTTAGTAAGGGATCATCTTATTTACTACCTTCGCCCTAAGTAAACAAGATGCATAAACATAATAAACATCACATGCAATTATATAGTTGTGACATGATATGGCCAATATCATAAAGCTCCATTGATCTCCATCTTCGGGCTCCATGATCATCTTGTCACCGCTTGACACCATGATCTCCATCATCATGATCTCCATCATCGTGTCTTCATGAAGTTGTCACGCCAACGACTACTTCTACTTCTATGACTAACGCGCTTAGCAATAAAGTAAAGTAGTTTACATGGCGCTCTTCAATGACACGCAGGTCATACAAAAATAAAGACAACTCCTATGGTTCCGCCGTTGTCATACTCATCGACATGCAAGTCGTGAATCCTATTACAAGAACATGATCTCATACATCACAATTCATCATTCATCACAACTTCCGCCATATCACATCACATGATCAATCGCTGCAAAAACAAGTTAGACGCCCTCTAATTGTTGTTGCATCTTTTACGTGGCTGCGATTGGGTTCTAGCAAGAACGTTTTCTTACCTACTTAATCACCACAACGTGATTTTGTCAACTTCTATTTACCCTTCATAAGGGCCCTGTTCATCGAATCCGCCCAACTAAAGTGGAGAGACAGACACCGCCAGCCACCTTATGCAACTAGTGCATGTCAATCGGTGGAACCGGTCTCACGAAGCGCATGTGTAAGGTTGGTCCGGCCGCTTCATCCCACAATACCGCTGAAGCAAGAAAAGACTAGTAGAGGCAAGTAAGTTGACAAGATCCACGCCCACAACAAATTGTGTTCTACTCTGCATTAGAGAACTACGATAGACCTAGCTCATGATGCCACTGTTGGGGAACGCTGCAGTAAAATTAAAAATTTTCCTACGGTTTCACCAAGATCCATCTATGAGTTCATCTAAGCAACGAGTCATGGGAGAGAGTTTGCATCTACATACCACTTGTAGATCGCGGCATGGAAGCTTGCAAGGTGATGATGGAGTCGACTCGACGTGATTCAGATCACCGACGCCCAAGTGCTGAACGGACAGCACCTCCGCTGCTCAACACACGCACGGGACGGGAGACGCCTCCTCCTTCTTGATCCAGCAAGGGGAAGGAGAGGTTGAGGAAGCTCGCCCAATGGCAAAGACGACGGCGTGGTGGTGTTGGTGCAGCAAGATCTCGGCTGTGGCTTCGCCAAGCGCCACGGAGGAGGAGAGGTGTTGGGAGGGAGGGCTGCGCCTTGAGATGGGGTACAGCAGCCCTCTATCTCCCCTATATATAGGCCCCTGGGGGCGCCGCCCCTCGAGATCCAATCTCCAAGGGGGCGGCGGCCAAGGGGTGGAGGCCCCTGCTGGTGGGCGCCCCACCCCTAGGGTTTAAACCCTAGGCGCAGGGGTGGGCCTAGGGGCGCACCAGCCCACTATGGGCTGGTTCCTCCCACTTCAGCCCATGGGCCCTCCGGATGGGTGGCCCCACTCGTGGACCCCCGACCTTCCGGTGGTCCTCAGACATTACCGGAGACCCCAAACTTTCCCGATGGTCAAATACCACTTCCTATATATTATTCTTTACCTCCGACCATTCCAAACTCCTCGTGACGTCCGGATCTCATCCGGACTCAACAACATTCGGTCGTCACATACTAGTCTTCCTATTAACCCTAGCGCCACCGAACCTTATGTGTAGACCCTACGGGTTCGGAGACACGCAGACATGACCGAGACGACTCGGCAATAACCAACAGCGGGTCTGATACCCATGTTGGCTTCTACATGCTCCTCGATGATTTCATCGGTTGAACCACGATGTCGAGGATTCGATCAAACCCCAGTATGCAATTCCTTTGTCAATCGGTACGTTATTTGCCCGAGACTCGATCGCCGGTATCCCAATACCTTGTTCACCTCTCATATCGCAAGTCACTTTACTCGCATCAGAATGCATGATCCCGTACAACACCTTGGTCACCTTGAGCTCATTATGATGATGCATTACCGAAAGGGCCCAGAGATACCTCTCCGTCATAAGATTGGTAGGAAAAGACCATCGCCGCCCCCCACCGCCACTCATAAGGATGCACAAGCCGTGTACACTTCATGTTTCAAATTTGTTACACAACTTTAACCATACGGCATGCTACGAGATTTGCTAACTTCAACACAAGTATTTCTTAAATTCATAATCACCCAACTAGCACGATTTTGATATTATCACCTCCATATCTCAAAGCAATTATCACATCAAACTTATCTTAGTATTCAACGACTCAAAAGAAAGTTTCACATATCTTGAATACCAAGTATATTAACATTAAGCAAATTACCATGCTATTAACGACTCTCAAAATAATCTAAGTGAAGCATGAGAGATCAAGTTTCTTTAAACAAATCCACCACCGCGTTTCTAAAAGATTTAAGTGAAGCACTAGAGCAAAAATTATCACGCTAAAAGATATAAGTGAAGCACATAGAGTATTCTACAAATTTCAATTCATGTATGGCTCTCTCAAAAGGTGTGTACAGCAAAGATGATTGTGGTAGACTAACAAGCAAAGACACAAATAATACAAGACGCCCAAACAAAACACATATCATGTTGGTGAATAAAAATATAGCTCCAAGTAAATTACCGATGGAAGTGGATTTAAAGAGGGATGCCTTCCGGCATCCCCAAGCTTTGACTTTTGGTGTCCCTGGGTTATCTTGGATGTGCCATGGGCATCCCCAAGCTTAGGCTCTTGCCACTCCTTGCTCCATAATCCATCAAAAGAATTCACCCAAAACTTGAAAACTTCACAACACAAAACTCAACAGAAATCTCGTGAGTCTGCTAGAGAAAGAAAACAAAAGACTACTTCAAGGTACTGTAATGAACTCATTCTTTATTTATATTGGTGTTAAACCTACTGTATTCCAACTTCTATGGATCATAAACTATTTTACTAGCCATAGATTCATCAAAATAAGCAAACAATACACTTAAAAACAGAATCTGTCAAAAACAGAACAGTCTGTAGCAATCTGTAACTAACGCAAACTTCTGAACTCTAAAAATTCTACCAAAATAGGAAGTCCTGGAAATTTTTTTTATTGATCAGCAGCAAAACAATGAATGCAAAATCACGTTCCTGTGATTTATCATAACTAAATTGCATGCAAAAGTTTTTGTTTTTCAGCAGAATCAAATCAACTATCATCGAGGTTATCCTATAGGTCCTACTTGGCACAAACACTAATTAAAACATAAAACCACATCCAAACAGAAGGTAGATGGATAATTTATTCCTAAACATAAGCAAAAACAAAAAAACAAAAAATTGGGTTGCCTCCCAACAAGCGCTTATCATTTAACGCCTTAGCTAGGCATAAAAGCAAGGATAGATCTAGGCTGTGCCGTAATAATAAGATAGATCTTGAAAGCTCATCTCATATTCCCTACGCTTGGCAGCAAGTTTCCTTTGAGGCAAGCAAAAATAATCAAAAGAGCTAAATTTAGCGGACAAAAACCCTAAGATCAATCACGGAGGAACGGGTTCTCCCTTGGCCCTTCATAGTGCACAACTATTTCATCATCGAAAGCATTCTTTGGCAAAATCTTGTGAGCTTATACTCGAGAGAGTATCCTAGCTCATTATTTCTAAGGAAAAATCATTATTAAGCTCGTTAATGCAATCAACTAAGACATTGATAGGACCTTTTTTCTAAGGTTTTCTTGAAAGCTTACATAGTTCAAGTTTGAAAACGCCTAATTTCCTGTTGATCATAGATGATTTTTCTATGGGTGGACGACCGCATCCACCCTATAGTGCGAAGATTTCTTTGGCTTCTTATGATAAATCAAAATTCATGAGCCAAAAAGATAGTAACAACGCCGCTTAATAGAAGAGTGCTCAATATTAGAGAATTCTAAGAAAATTCTCTATGCAAGGGTGCATATGCATAAATTGTCTTTCAAGTTCAACCACAAGCATAGCTATAGCATCAAGAAGGCTACTGGTTCTATGAAGAATAGAACAGCCCATGGAAGGTAAAGCACCGCACAAGTAAAGAAATCTTGAATAACGATTTGCCAATGATGTTACCACTACCGATTCAAAACTTTTTGGTATGCAAGATAGGAGGTTCATCGGTCGGAGCCTCGATTTTCTCAGATATCATTGTTGTCCATATCGATGATAATCTCCCCAATTTCAGGCATAGCGGTAGAAAAAGTAAGGAGGAAGAAAGCAAGCAAAAGGGAAAGGAGGAGGAGATTGGGAAAGAGAGGGCAAATAAAACGACAAGGGTGAAGTGGGGGAGAGGAAAATGAGAGGCAAATGGCAAATAATGTAATGCGAGAGATAGGGATTGTGATGGGTACTTGGTATGTTGACTTTTGCGTAAGCCTCCGGCAACGGCGCCGAAACCTTCTTGCTACGCCTCGAGCTTATGCTGGTTTTCCCAAGAGGAGAGGATGATGCAGCACAATAGCGTAAGTATTTCCCTCAGTTTTTGAGAACCAAGGTATCAATCCAGTAGGAGGTCACACGCAAGTCCCTCGTACCTTCACAAAACGATAGCTACTCGCAACCAACGCGATTAGGGGTTGTCAATCCCTTCATGGTCACTTACGAGAGTGAGATCTGATAGAGATAATATTTTTGGTATTTTTGGTATAAAGATGCAAAGTAGAAAGTAAAGGCAAAGCAAGTAAATAAAGTGATGGAGATTAATATGATGAGAATAGACCCGGGGGCCATAGGTTTCACTAGTGGCTTCTCTCAAGAGCATAAGTATTCTACGGTGGTGAACAAATTACTGCTGAGCAATTGATGAATTGAGCATAGTTATGAGGTTATCTAGGTATGATCATGTATATAGGCATCACGTCCGAGACAAGTAGACCAAACGATTCTCGATCTACTACTATTACTCCACTCATCGACCGCTATCCAAAGATGCATCTAGAGTATTAAGTTAAAACAAAGTAACGCCTTAAGCAAGATGATACGATGTAGAGGAATAAATTCATGCAATATGATAAATACCCCATCTTGTTATCCTCGATGGCAACAATACAATACGTGTTTTGCAACCCTTTCACATCGGGTAAGGACACCGCAAGATTGAACCCAAAGCCATGCACTTCTCCCATTGCAAGAACTACCAATCTAGTCACAAACCAAACGGATAGTTCAAGAGACTTGCAAAGATAACTCAATCATACATAAAAGAATTCAGAGAAGATTCAAATATTATTCATAGATAAGCTGGATCATAAACCCACAATTCATCGGTCTCAACAAACACACCGTAAAAAGAAGATTACATCAAATAGATCTCCACGAGAGAGGGGGAGAACATTGTATTGAGATCCAAAAAGAGAGAAGAAGCCATCTAGCTACTAGCTATGGACCCGAAGGTCTAAAGTAAACTACTCACACTGCATCAGAGGGGCTATGGTGTTGATGTAGAAGCCTCCGTAGATGCCCTCCGCGGAGCTCCTAACAGGCCCCAAGATGGGATCTCGTGGATACGTAAGGTTGCAAGCGGTGGAATTAGGTTTTTGGCCTTTTTCTGGTCTATTGGGGGTACGAGGTATATATAGGAGGAAGGAGTACGCCGGTGGAGCGCAAGGCCCACGAGGCAGGGGCGCGCCTGGGGTGGGGTGGGGGCGCCCACCTCGTGACTGCCTCGGGCGCTTGGAGTAGGGTCCAAGTCTCCCGATCACGCTCGTGAGAAGATCACGCTCTCAAGGTTTCATTCCGCTTGAACTCCGTTAGATATTCTGCTTTTCAAATACTCAAAAAGGCAAAAACAAAGCAATTTCGGCTGGGCCTCCGTTAATAGGTTAGTCCCAAAATAATATAAAAGTGGAAAATAAAGCCCGTTATAGTCCAAAACAATAGATAAAGTAGCATGGAGCAATCAAAAATTATATATACGTTGGAGACGTATCGTGTCCTAGTTCAGTATGTTCTCCAAATATTATTCACGGACTCCAATAATGCAGCCGAATACGAGGCCTTATTGCATGGTCTTCGGATGGCCGTCTCCATGGGCATACAACACCTGGAAGTGCGCGGGGATTCAAACCTCGCAATATCTCAAATAAATGGAGATTTCGATGCCAAGGATCCAAGATGGCGGCCATCAGAACGCCATTTTAAAGATGTGAGCTCGGTTCGAGGTGCTCAATTTCACCATGTGGCTCGAGAAAGTAATCAAGCGGCGGACGCCCTGTTCGTGATCGGGCGCCAAGCGCCGACTCTGTCCCCACCTAACATCTTTCCGAAAGTCTTTTCAAGCCATCTGTGGTGTGGCAAGCAGAGAGCAGCAACAATAATCCGGACCCGACTACAACCCCAGATTCAACAATCCGACATCATCGGGGCTCAACACCAAATTACACACGCCGCCCATTTAATCATGGCGCTATTGCCCCATGGACCTAACCCTTCGGCCTACCTTAATAGGCGAGAACTCCCCGAGGATCGTAATGAGGCACGCCAGCATTGTGCGGCGCTTAAAGCCTACAAAGTTCACGAAGGAGAACTATACAAGAAAAGCGCCACCGAGTACTTCAAAGATGTAGCTCCTAGTAAGAAGGGCGTAGCTCTTGGCTGAAATTATGCCGCCTCGGGCGTCACCACGCCGCAGCTCGGCACTTGTAAGCAAGGCCTTCCATACATGATTCTATTGGCCAATGGTCTTGAAAGCAGACGACAAGACCTTGTCTATCATTGCGCCGATGCCGCTTTTCGCCAACCAAAGCCATATGCCACCCACCGCTTACAAACAATCCCCATCACTTGGCCTTTATGTCTGGGGCTTGAGGGAGTCCTCGACTAGGGGTGTCCGGACAGCCGACTATCAATATCCGCCGGACTCCAAGACTACGAAGATACAAGATTGAAGACTCCGCTCGTGTCCCGATGGTACTTTCTTGGCGTGAAGGCAAGCTTGGCAATACGGATATGTAGATCTCCTACCATTGTAACCGACTCAGTAACCCTAGCCTCCTCCGTGTCTATATAAACCGGAGGGCTTTAGTCCGTAGGACAACATACATCTCAACAATCATACCATAGGCTAGCTTCTAGGGTTTAGCCTCCTTGATCTCGTGGTAGATCTACTCTTGTACTACCCATATCATCAATATTAATCAAGCAGACGAGGGTTTTACCTCCATCGAGAGGGCCCAACCTGGGTAAAACATTGTGTCCTCGCCTCTTGTTACCATCCGCCTAGACGCACAGCTCGGGACCCCTACCCGAGATCCGCCGGTTTTGACACCGACATTGGTGCTTTCATTGAGAGTTCCTCCGTCGTCGCCGATAGAGCGGATGCCTCCACCCGCCTTCAAAGACGGTGTTTTCGCCGAGGGGCCTTGGCCGCCGCCAAACTATCCGCTTGGTGGTTTTCATGACCGCCGTCCGCCGCCGCTTCGCAATGACTTCAAGTCGCCGAAGCAATCTTCGCCAGCCCTAAAGCTGCCGAACAGCTTAGATCCAATAGAGCTCTCGCTCGTTAACGAGCTCTTGATCGCATCGCCGCTCGAGTCGCCACGACTACAACCAGATTGGGCTTAAACCGATCCGAGAGAGATTAACTCTCCCTGTGCCACCCACCACGCCGCAGTGGTAGAGGAGCAACACGGAAACTCTTGCCGTTGTTGAAGACAATTCATGTCCGGATTCCCAAACCCTCCATGCCGGATTCCCACGGAGGGACGGACTTCGATCGAGCATTGAACTTAAAATCATGCATCGCCTCGACTCGCTGGATTGCGCCCAGCAAACCAAACTTCCGAATTCGAAACCCTTGGCCTTTGAGCCTCAAGATGGGCAGGGATCCGGATTTTATTCCACCCACCCGCCTGCATATATGCGATCTATCTCTAATACGGCAAGAGCCTAATGAAACAAGACATCACTATCGGGCCGATTCTCCCGTTATGGACAGGATAAAGGACCGCCGAGAGGAAAACGCAATATCAATCTTCCGCAATAACCGCACGGACAAGGGAATACTAAACGCCATTGATCGTCGCAAAATTACGCTTTCACCGATCCGCATCCATTGTACGAAAAGTATCAGGCGATGGAGAGTTTCCGAAAACCGAAAATCAATTTTGGGATAATCCGCCCCAAACCCAGTCATAGAGAAAAGGGCGCCTTACACTCAGCCCCAGATGCAAAAACGAAAAACAAAACCCAATAAGGGAAACGGAACCAGCATCGAGGGATGGCTCAATGGACCTCAGAACTTCATAGTACGTAGGGAGCCGCCCCAACACATAGCCTTCGAGCATGTTGATATTACGGCAGTGGCCAAAAGTGGCGAAGAGCTTCTAGCCCGGAAACCACTCCAACAATACCAAAGACGGTATCAATAGCTTTTGAGACTTTCGATCAAATAATATGCGAAAACGAATAATCCGCGAACTCGCCAAGTCTACCAAGTAGCAACAAAGAAATCCATGGAGCGACACAGCTATTACCTTCAATGCCAGCGACGAGCCCACATTCAACAACCAGAGCCCCACCAAGACCGGTACTTAGTCCCATAGTGGACGGCTTTCGATCGACAAAAGTCCTCATGGATGGCGGCAATGACTAAACCTCATTTATGAGGAAACTCACAAAAATGGAAATCGATTGAGCCAGATTGAGCGAAGCAAAGACAACCTTTAGAGGAATAATCCTAGCCGAAGCGCGCTGCACCGAAAAATCACACTCGATGTGGTGTTCGCCTCCGACAATTACAGATCCAAGAAGTCACGCCTGTGGCCCTGCTCAACAAAGGGTATCACGCCATATTAGGACGAGAGGCATTCACAATTTTTCAAGCAATACCTCATTACGGGTACATGAAGCTCAAAATGCCCGGGCCCAATGGAATAATCACTCGCTAGTGATCCGGACATAGCACTCGCTACCAAAACAAGACAGCCGCACTAGCCCTCGAGGCACTATCCAAGCCTTAGCGGCAGAGGAACTCATCACACAAGGCTTACGGTGAACAGGACGATGTGATACTTGATAAAAGATCCAAGTCCACCTCCTTCAAACCAGCAGATGAGATAATAAAATTCCAGGTCCATCCAACGGACCCAACAAAGACGGCTCCATCGGGCACAATTGAACCCCGGTTGACGCCAGATCGCGGAATTCCTTCGGGAAAATTGGGATATCTTCGCCGCATCCTTCGACATGCCCGAATCCTCGCAGTTGGCGTAACACAGCCTAAACATCCTAAAGGATTTAAGCTACCAAACAGGCTCTTCGACGATTTTCCGAGCCCAAAAGACAGCAATGGGAGAAGAGCTAGCTAAACTATTGGAAGCCGGATTCATTAGAGATATCAAACATCCGGACCGGCTAGCAAATTTGGTGATGGTACCAAAGAAGGATAAACCGGCGCCTGCGGTCGATTTTAAAGACCTCAATAAAGCTTGCCCAAAGGATCCTTCCTCTCCCCGCATCGATCAAATTATCGATGCCACAAAGCAGGCACGATTCACAGTGCTTCCCGGACGATACCGCTATCATCAAATCAAGATGGCGGAAGGCATCAAGCCGCAACGGCATTTATCACTCCATATGGACCATTCTCGCTTCAACACGATGCCCTTCGACTCAAAACGCCGCAGCAACATATCAGCGCATGATTCAAACATGTCCGCCACCCAGATCGGCAAAACAATGAGAGATACGAGACGACGAGTCACAAAACAAAACACGCCGAAACTTTAGTAGACGATTTGAGGCTCACATTCGACAACCTCGTGAGCATATGACATCAAGTGAATCCGAAAATGCGCTGCGCATCACCGGAAAGTCAGCTGGGCTTCATCAGATCCGTAGAGGAATTGAAGCAACCGCCAAAATCCGAGCTCACACAGTTGGATATTCCAAAAGACCTCAAACAAATACAAAATTAACAGATGCGTGGCAGCCTTAAGCCGCTTTATCTCCGCTTAGGAGAAAAGGCGCGTTCTCTATCGCCTCCTCAGCGACCAACACTTCGAGTGGACGGATGCCGCCACCGCCGACTCAAGAAATAAAGGCCATACTGGCAACAACCGTCCCGGCTGCGCCCACTCGGGCGTAACCAATGTTGTTATACATCGCAGCAACACATCAAGTTGTAAGCGCAGTCCTCGCCGTTTAACGAGCGATGTATGGGCATAAATTCTCTTCAAAACCAGTGTATTATGTATCCACCGTGTTAACCCCTCAGAATCCTGCTACCCGCACTATCGTAAGATAGCATATGCGGTGTTCATGGCGCCTCGAAGCTCCGCACTACTTTCAAGAGTGTTCGATAACAAGGGCTCTCAAGTACCACTCAATGACATTATAAATAACCGCGACGCAACGGGCAGGATAGCAAATGGGCCATTGAGCTCTTACCATTCGACATCACTTACAAACCTCGACGAGCTATAAAGTCACAAGTTTTGGCTGACTTCGTCGCCGAATGGACCAAGTTTAACTCCCTAAAGAGTACGGCGATACTCCAATTGACTATGCATTTCGACGGCTCCAAAATGTTGGCCGGATCGGGGTCAAGGCCAGATCGACGCCCCCACCGGAGATACAGTCCAAGATGTACTTCAAATAATGTACACGGACTCCAACAATGCAGCCAATACGAGGCCCTCGTTACATGGTCTCCGGATGGCGGTCTCCATGGGCATTCAACGCCTAGAGGTGCGCGGGACTCAAACCTTGCAATATCCCAAATAAACGGAGACTTCGACGCCAAGGATCCGAAAATGGCAGCATATCGCAACGCTGTCCTAAAATGTCACCGGTTTGAAGGACTCAATTCCATCACATAGCCCGAGATAATAACCAAGCGCCGACGCCCCGCACGATCGGTGCGTAAACGTGATGCTGTCCCTCCAAATATCTTCCCGAACGGCTCTTCAAGCCATCCGCATTATGGGAAGAGGAGTCCGTAGCGATAAACCGAGAAAACCGCACCAACCGGTGATTCGGCAGATGACATAACACCTCCGCCCACGCTATAATGGCAGAATCGCCACGGGATGTAACCTTTCCTAGCCTACTTACTTAGGCAGAACTTCCCAAGACCAAAATGAGGCCCGCCGTGATAGTCCGCGATCAAGGCCTACAAGGTCCATGAGGGAGAACTTTATAAGAAAAGTACCACCGAGTCCTTCAAAGGTGTATCTCCAAGAAGAAGGGCGAAACCTCCGGCTGAAATTCATGCCGACTAGGCGGACACCACGCAGCAGCCCGGCCCTTGTAGGAAAGGCATTCCAGACAGATTTTATTGGCCGACGGCTCGGGCAGACGACAGACTTGGTCCAATGATGCGTTGGTTGTCACTCTTGCTAATCGAGCCATATGCCACCCACCGCCTCAAAACCATACCCATTACCCGCCGTCATGTCCGGGGCTTGACATGGTTGGACCCCTTAAAGGGGGAACCCACAAGAAAAAGTACCTATTGGTCATGGTGGATAAGTTCACCAAATGGATAGAGGCCAAACCGTCAAAACGGCAGAGTCCGGACCAGTGATAGACTTTATATCGTGGGTGGTACACCGCTACGGAGTCCCCACAAAGATCATCACCGACAACGGCACGAACTTCACGGCCGATGAGGTTAAGTCATGGTGCAAAAATATGGGCATCAAGCTCGACTATGCGCCGCCTATCACCCTCAAACCAACGGTCAAGTGGAAAGAGCAAATGGTCTAATAATGAGCGGCATTAAACCCGCACTAGTGAGGTCACTCACTAAACCGACACACAATGGGTCGAGGAGCTCGACCAGACTGGGGCTGCGGACAACGCCTAACCGCATTTACCGGATTCACACCATTTTTATGGTATACGGCGCAGAGGCAGTCTTGCCTCAGACATTATTCATGACTCACCTCGAAAAGCGCATGTATGAGGAAAGAGAGGCCGAGCTTGATCGGCAGGACAGCTTGGACACATTGAGGAAGAACGGACGCCGCAAGGCTCGCTCCGATTCTATCGCCAGCAGTTCAAGATATCAAAGCAGAAGTACGGGCCAAGACTTACAACGCTGGCGAACTAGTTCTACGCTCACGGACAAGAAAAAGGACAAGCTCAAGCCCAAATGGAGGGCCCTTCATTATCGATCAAGTAATCGACCAGCGGAGCATACCGTTTACTTAAATGCGCCGGATAACCGACTCGAGCCGAACCCATGGAACGCAGCCCGCCTCCGACGATTCTATGCCTAGCGCCGACTAAGAGTTCGCCCCTTCCCCGCCCAAACTTTTATACTTCGCTGTCTTTTGTTTCTCTTTTTATCCTTTTCACTTAAAAGCCCTTCCGGCCTATTTTTGCATTCTTTGCATACGCATGATGTGCCATCCGCACTCATTATTCCCGGGGCTTTTTTACGTAAGCTCAATTATACGGGTTTCATACCCAACACATGTGTCAAGCTTCCACATGTACCTTTTACTCGCCATTATATGCATCGATATGACTTAAGTTTTGGCCAAGCTGGGTTGCTCGCCTCGTGCTTACCCCTACGCTCCCGATTGTTCGCTAGGAGGTAAAGGAGCACCTCTCATTGTTATCGCCGGTCACCGGATGTGTACCTCAGACCGGGTGAAGCCGAAAGCTAGCGTTTAAGGGAATATTCGGTCGGTGATTTAAAAGATGACTTTTACCTATTTATCTATTTGCCCCAGATGTTTTATCGCTTTTGCAGTCCGACATGCACTTTAGGGCATGCCTCCCAAATAAAGGAACCCTTAACGGAACTATTCTCCCCGAAGATGTTTCTTACTAACCATGTAATATAACATAACTAGTTGGGCACTTGTCCGATAAAGCACTAATGACCCCTACGCCTGGTCTCCATGCATACCACGGTTGTTTCTAACCAAAAGGTATTCGACACACTCCGACTCTAGGGTCCCGAGGTCGGCTTAAAAGGTCGGCAAAGACAAACGATCTACAATCCGCTAGAAGGCATTTCACATGTCACTTTAAAGGATAACATACATTGTCAAATTTATTGATTGTATTCCTCCTCAATCCCGCCTAACAGTGCTGTCTAGTTTACAGTCCCGCTGGGAAAATTTAGCAGCCAACTCTACTTGGCTGTACACTAAACTCACAGGATCTCCTTCCCATCGGGCCCCACCGTCCAACTTCGCCATGTGGTTGGGGTCCGCCTTCTTGTACCGCTGCCTTCACCATGGCCCAAGCCTCCTGGCACCTTGACGGCAAGCCGAAATCTTCCACAAACGGAAGCGCTGCCGACTCCTCGCAGCCCTCCGCAAGCTCCCCGAGGCCCTCGTAGGGGTGAGGGCTGGCCATAAAGCCCGAACGACGCCATTCATTGCCCGCCGAACTCGCTCGAGTAGCCGCAATAGTTCGGAAGTTGATCACCCATTGATATGGGCATCTCCTCCGCAGACGCACCCGTGAGTATACCTACAAGACATATCATGTCAAAATATTTCCTCGCCAACTCTTCTTTTCAAAAGAGTTCGCCAAGCACTTACTATATATGCCGCGACGAAGCCGCTGATTCTCCTTAACGGAGCCGACAGCTCGCCTCAGCGCCTTTCAGCTCTTCTCCGAGCTTGGCTGGCATCTTGGAGCTTGTTCCTTTCCTCGCTGAACCCTATTCAGACACTCTCGCCGCCTTTAGTCAAGGCGCAGCAATGCTTGCTCGTCCGGATCTTGTCCGCGGTACCGCAATGTCATTATTAGACTCACACAGCACGCCGCAGAACGCTTATATTTATTAATAAAATGTGTTACCAGAGGGGTCTTTCCGCTCTCCTCCCACGGCAGCAAGTGCGCCTCAAGTTGGGCCTTGCAATCTTGCAGCCCCGAGACAGCCGGGCTTCTTCTCGCTAAGTGCCCGAATTTCCAATGATCCTTAAATCAGTTAGCATAACTACTTTAAGTCTCGGGGCTACTAGTATATACAACCATTAAAATTCCTTACCCGTATGTCTTTCACATACCGCCCGTGGCTCGTAAAACCATTTTGAGCAGCACGGAGATGCGCGCCCTCGCTAAAGGCATCCAATGCCTCGTGGAAAAGCACGCTTGAAATATCGTTCGCGGCGCTTATGGTTCATGGCGCTTCCACCTCGCACTTGGTGGCGACACCGTCGGTATCCTCCGCTGGAGAAGGATCCGCTCGCTTTTGCGCTTGCTTCCCTCCACCGGGCGCTGAGCCTCGCCGGTGTTGGTCGGATCGGAATTCATGCGCCGCAGTCCGGCGAGCGCTTTTTCTCCTACAAAGATCATGAGCACTCAGCGCTTCTCGAACGTTGCTCAAAATTCAATACGAGCTATACCTTTGCGGCGACGCTTCCGTCTGCGATCGCGCCCTTTTCCGCCTCGCTGGTTCGGATCGGCTCGTTGGTCACCGCCGGGCTCGGCTTCCTCGCCAGAAAGGCGCTTCCCGCAAAATACCATCGCTCGGGTCGAGATGGGCAGGAAGAGATACCGTGTCCGAACTTCGGTCGCGTCACCGAAGCCGGACTTAGTCCGGGTAGTCCGCCATAATGGCGACCAAAGCATTGTCTATGCTGAGCTGGTGATACACCCCGCCGATCAGCTCCACCTCGATGTCCGGTCCTCTTCGAGGTCGGACCTGTGGATCCTTCGATCCTCGGTTGCGGAGCAGACTCACCATGTCCTCCACAACCGGCGAGATCCCGCGCCAAGACATAATATAAGAAGCTTAAACTTCAAAGCATGGGTTGAGCCCTTCAAGGTGTTCACTTACCCATCCTCCGGGTTGATCATGGAAACCCATTCAAAGGGTTCGCTCAAGGAAATCCTCCTTCCCCTTGTACAGCCGGACAGATCTTCACCAGATCCTCGGTCGAATCCGCCCTTGCGGCCGTGCCGGTAGCATCGCCTTCCCCGCTGAAATCCCACATAGGGTGGCCTCAGATCGCAAAGGCTGTACCCTCGCTGATGCATGTCGCCATGACTCCATCATGGTCAAGCCGAATGAGCCATTAATCTTATCCGCCCATCAAGTAATGGACGCCTTGTCTTCCTCCAATCGGGGCTCATGGGCGCCACCGAGGCGCTTTTCAAGGGAGCAGATTAACTCCGGAGGCCGATCCGACTGGATCCGCAGCGGGCGCCTCCAATATAAAACCACCCGAGGGCCAGCTTCGGACGCTTTCTGGGAGTGCCGGATAGGTATCCGTCCCGCGATGCGCCATATTTCGCGCCGCCCACTTGATATATGGACCCTCGTGAGAACGGGCACGAGGCAAAACAGCCTCTTCCACAATGCAAAATGGGGCTCGATGCCCAGAATAGCTCACAAAGAGCTACGAGCCCGCGATATGCAGTGATGAGGCGGGCGAAGGTGGTGGAGCCGAGTCCGAGAACTTCAGAGCCCGCGGAGGAACGGATGTATTGAAACCGAGCCCCTTATCGATAGGGGACAAAGCACACTCGCCCCCTTATTGGGGCTTGGAGTGTCCTCCGCCTGCCTCCCACCTTGATAAGTAACCAGTCCGCCCGGATCGAACTATGAAGGCCGGAGGAGAAACCCTCCGCTTGGAGCTTCACTAGCTCATTGTGCGAAATAGAGCACCTCCTCCACCCCCCGGTGGGCTGGGAGCGCGTGAAGAAGAGCCGCTGACGATCCATGGTGGAATGGATTTCTAGGTCGAGGCGCTCGATGGAGTATACGCGGAGGAAGACGGTGCGTTTGGATCTGGATTCTGCCTCTTTTATAGGCGGACGACTCGCACAATTAGGGGTGAAATGCAAAGACACTCGACTTTTCGATTCGTGCAACGCGTGGAAGAGGGCCATTATTTGGCGAGAAGCCGAGGAACACAAGATTCAAGATGAAGCCGACACTATTCGGGTGTACATGGAATTTGAAGGAGAACCCGCTTTGCAACGCCAAGACTATAAACACGCTGGACTTATCGCCATTGAAGCCTGGTTCGGGGCTACCGAGGAGTCCTCGACTAGGGGTGTCCGGACAGCCGACTATCAATATCCGCCGACTCCAAGACTACGAAGATACAAGATTGAAGACTCCGCCGTGTCCGGATGGTACTTTCCTTGGCGTGGAAGGCAAGCTTGGCAATACGGATATGTAGATCTCCTACCATTGTAACCGACTGTAACCCTAGCCTCCTCCTGTCTATATAAACCGGAGGGCTTTAGTCCGAGGACAACATACATCTCAACAATCATACCATAGGCTAGCTTCTAGGTTTAGCCTCCTTGATCTCGTGGTAGATCTACTCTTGTACTACCCATATCATCAATATTAATCAAGCAGACGAGGGTTTTACCTCCATCGAGAGGGCCCAACCTGGGTAAAACATTGTGTCCTCGCCTCTTGTTACCATCCGCCTAGACGCACAGCTCGGGACCCCTACCCGAGATCCGCCGGTTTTGACACCGACACACCGGATATACACCTTTATTCATGGTGTACGCGCAGAGGCTGTGTTACCTCATTTACATTATTCATGACTCACCTCGAAAAGCGCATGTATGAAGAGAGAGAGAGAGAGGCTAAGCTTAATCAGCAGGACAACTTAGATGCCCTGGAGGAGGAGCGTGATGTTGCAAAAGCCCGTTCCGCATTCTATCAACAACAGGCCCACAAATATCAAAGCAGAGAAGTATGGGCCAAGACTTATAATGTTGGCGAACTCGTTCTACGCTTGCCGGAGAAGAACAAGGACAAAATCAAGCCCAAGTGGAGGGTCCTTCATAATTGACGGTCCTCACAGAGGAGCTGCATCACCATGGTGATGCATCGCATAATCGCCTAGAGCTGACCTGTGGAACGCGCCGACCGCTAAGATTCTATGCCTAGCGCCGGGCTCTTCGTTCGTCTCCTTTATCCCTTTTTGTTTCCAGTATTTGTTTTCCTCTCTTCACATTTTTCTTTCTTCTTAAGCCTTAAAGCTTTTGTGCGGTGAGGGAGTCCTGGACTAGGGGGTGTCCGGACAGCCGGACTATCATCATCCGCCGGACTCCAAGACTACGAAGATACAAGATTGACGACTCCGCCCCTGTGTCCTGATGGGACTTTCCTTGGCATGGAAGGCAAGCTTGGCGACACGAATATGTAGATCTCCTACCATTGTAACCGACTGGTAACCCTAGCCTCCTCCTGTCTATATAAACCGGAGGGCTTTAGTCCGAGGGACACAACATACATTACAACAATCATACCATAGGCTAGCTTTAGGGTTTAGCCTCCTTGATCTCATGGTAGATCCACTCTTGTACTACCCATATCATCTATATTAATCAAGCAGACGAGGGTTTTACCTCCACGAGAGGGCCCGAACCTGGGTAAAACATCGTGTCCTCGCCTCCTGTTACCATCCGCCTAGACGCACGCTCGACCCCTACCCGAGATCCGCCGGTTTTGACAATCGACATTGGTGCTTATTGAGAGTTCCTCCGTCGCCACCGATAGGAAGGATGCTCCCACCCGCCTTCAAAGACGGTGTTACCAAGGCGCCTTGGCCTCAGCCAAACTATCCGCTAGGTGGTTTTCTTATGACCGCCGTCCGCCACCGCTCGACAATGACTTCTCAAGTCGCCAAGCAATTCGCCACCGAATCTGCTGAATGCTTGATCCGATAGAGCTCTCATCCGCTAACGAGTTCTGATCACATCGCCGCCTCGGGAGTCGCTATAGACTACAATCAGATTGGGCTTAAAACCGATCCGAGAGAGATTAACTCTCCCCTGTGCCACCCACCACGCCGCAGTTGGTAGAGGAGCACACGCAACTCTTCGCTTATATTGAAAACTAGTCACGTCCGATTCCCAACCTCCATGCCGGATTTCCGCAGAGGGATGGACTTCGATCGAGCATTGAACTTAAAACCATGCGCGTTCGACTCGCCGGATCGCTTCAAAGAACCCAAGCTTCCGACCGAAACTTCGCCTTTAAGCCCCAAGACGGGCAGGGATCCGGATTTTAGTCCACCCACCCGCCTGCATATATGCGACTCTATCTCTAATACGGCAAGAGCCCGCTGAAACAAGACATCACTATCGGGCCGATTCTCCCGGTTATGGACAGATAAAGGACTGCCGAGAGGAAAATGCAATCTCAATTTTCTCGTAATAATTGCATGGACAAGGAATATTGAACGCCATCGATCGTCAGACAATTACACGCTTCACCGATCCAAGGCCCATAGTACGAAGTATCGGCGATGGAGAGTCTCCTAAAACCGAAAATCAATTTTGGGATAATCCGCCCCAACCCCAGTCCTCAAGAACAAAAGGGTGCCTTACACTCGTGCCCCGATGCAAAAACGAAAAACAAAAACCCAATAAGGGAAACGGAACTGCATCGAGGGATGGCTCAATGGACCCCGTAAGTTTATAGTACGTAGGGAGCCGCCCCAACACATAGCCTTCGAGCATGTTGATATTACGGCAGTGGCCAAAAGTGGCGAGGAGCTTCTAGCCCCGCAAAACCACTCCAACAATACCAAGACGGTATCAACAGTCTTCGAGACCTTCGTGATCAAACAATATGCGAAAACGAATAGTTCATGGACTCGCCAAGTCTACCAAGTAGCAACAAAGAAATCCATGGAGCAACACAGCTATTACCTTCAACGCCGCCATTTAGCCTAAATTCAACAGCCAGAGCACCACCGCACTTGTGCTTAGTCCCATAGTGGACGGCTTTCGACTCGACAAAAGTCCTCATGGATGGCGGAAGCGACTAAACCTCATTTACGAGGAAACTCGCAAAAATGGAAATCTATTGAGTCAGATGAGCGGCAGCACAACCTTCAGAGGAATAATCCCTAGCCGTGAAGTGCGCTGCACCGAAAAATCACACTCGATGTGGTGTTCGCTCGCCGACAATTACAGATCCGAAGAAGTCACGCCCAAGTGGCCCTGCTCAACAAATGGATATCACGCTATATTAGGACGAGAGGCATTCACAATTTTTCAAGCAGTACTTCATTACGGGTACATGAAGCTCAAAATGCCCGGCCCGCGGAATAATCACTCTCGCTAGTGATCCGGACATAGCACTCCGCCGAGAACAAGACAGCCCAGACTAGCCCTAGAGGCACTATCCAAGCCTTAGCAGCAGAAGAACTCATCACACAAGCGCCACGGTGAACAGGACGATGTGATACTCGACAAAGATCCAAGTCCACCTCCTTCAAACCAGCAGATGAAATAATAAAATTCCGTGTCCATCCAAAGGACCCAACAAAGACGGCTCCATTGGGGCACAATTGAACCTCAAGTAGACGCCAGATCGCGAATTCCTTCGGAAAATTGGGATTTTACCGCATCCTTCGGATATGCCCGAATCCCACGCAGTTGGCGTAACACAGCCTAAACATCCTAAAGGATTCAAGCCACCAAACAGTTCTTCGACGATTTTCCGAACCCAAAAGACAGTAATGGGAGAAGAACTAGCCAAACTTTTGGAAGCCGGATTCATCGAGATATCAAACATCCGGATTGGCTAGCAAATCTGTAATGGTACCAAAGAAGGACAAACCCGGCGCCTCTGCGGTCGATTTTAAAGACCTCAATAAGGCTTGCCCAAAGGATCCCTTCCTCTCCCCAAGATCGACTAAATTATCGATGCTACCGCAGGCACGACTCATTGTGCTTCTCGACATATACCGCTACCATCAAATCAAGATGGCGGAAGGCATCAAGCCACAACGGCATTCATCACTCCACGGACCGCTCGCTTCAACACGATGCCCTTCGACTTAAAAACGCCAAGCAACATATCAGCGCATGATTCAAACATGTCCGCTACCCAGATCGGCAAAACAAGAGAGGTGATACGAGACGACGAGTCGCAAAACAAAACACGCCGAAACTCTAGTAGACGATTTGAGGCTCACGCTCGACAACCTCAGAGCATATGACATCAAGTTGAACTGAAAATGTGTTTTCGCGCATCAGCCGAAAGTCGCTGGGCTTCATCGATCCGTAGAGGAATCAAGCAAACCCAGCTAAAATCCGAGCTTTGTCACAGCTTGACATTCCAAAAGACCTCAAACAAATACAAAATTAACAGATGCGGCAGCGCTTAAGCCGCTTATCTCCCGCCTAGGAGAAAAGGCGTTGCTCTCTATCGCCTCCTCAGCGCACCAACACTTCGAGTGGACGGATGCCGCCACCGCCGACTCAAGAAATAAAGGCCATATTGGCAACAACCGTCCTAGCGCGCCTAACTGGTGAACCAATGTTGTTATACATCGCAGCAATGCATCAAGTTGTAAGCGCACTGCCGTCGAACGAGAGACGTATGGGCACAAATTCTCTTCAAAACCAGGTATTATGTGTCCACCGTGTTAACCCCCGAAGTCCCGACACCCGCACTATCGTAAGATAGCATATGCGGTGTTCATGGCGTCCAGAAGTCCGACACTACTTTAAAGAGTGTTCGA